>OY747719.1:20564146-20676646 GCA_963556495.2 Valencia hispanica | reverse complement strand
CTTTTCCCACAGCCTTCAAAAGTACACTGGGGAAACGTGAGAGGAGAGAAAAAAAAATCCCATCATTAATCTGTCGACATAGGGAAGTCCTGACCCCTCATTTATCAACAGTACTTAAGCACAGACCTGTGCGTATTTTGTGCGTAGCAACAACTTTACGCATCGTGTGGCATTTATCATCTTGCACTTGTGCGTAGCAATGTTCCTAAATATAAGAACAGCTTTGACCATGCATACGCACAGCATCTAGTGATAGAATAGGGGAACTGCAACACTGAAATAGTTTTACTTTGATGGAACATTTATCTCATCAGTTTATCATCTCCGCCAAGGAGCTCATGTTGGCGCATTTACCAAAATAACTCAAAGGGTTATGGACGGATATGGATTAACCTTTCAGGAAATGTTAGAAATTGGCAAAGAAATAAATGATTACATTTTGGGGGTGATCGTGCATGGAGATCCTGTGAATTGCTACTGCCTCTGTCACTTTCTCCCAGGCACTGTTTTTTTAGGGGGGGGAGGGGGGGACAGAGGGGCAATAGAGTGGTTTAGATTAAAGCATATTTGTGTGCTAGAATGGCCTAGCCAAAGTCCAAACCTAAATGCTGGGTGAATGGGAGATGGGTTGAGCTAAAACAAAACAAAGAAAAAGGCAAATGAACAAAAAAAACAAAAAACTATTAGAGATGATTCTGTGTCTGAGACCAGTGGGTGATCATGATCATTTACTAAACCCACATAGATCAAGTCAGGAGGACTTGAAAGCTGGGATGGACTGGGAGCTTAAAGCATCCTCCAGAACTACAGTGGAGTGGTTTAAATCAAAGCATGTTCATAAGCTGGAGTGGCCTGGTTAAAAGTCAGACCTAAACAAATGCATGCCACACCTTTCAGATTTTTACTTGTGGATAAACGGTTTGAAGCCGTGTGCATCATTTTCCTTTCCATTTCACATTTCATCTATGTGTTGCTTTTCCAAAATTAATCCCAATAAAACAAAATGGAGTTTGTATTTAGAACGTAAGCATGGCCGATTATCTGCCAAACCCAAGATGAGCCTATAAGTTATTAATGTAAGTTAGTAAAGTTTAATTATAAAGCGCTTTTCACAGACACAAAAGTCACAAAGCGCTGAACAACATAAAACCCAATAGAATTATACAAAAAAAATTAAAAACCAGCAGAAGCACAATAAAATCATGACATGGTGAATAAAATGTTTTTCAGAACTAGAAGGTTCTGAGCTTGGGACCGAAGGCCACAACCAGGACAGTGTTTCTTTAAAAGCTGGCACAACTGCTCCGGAGCCTGGCCATTCAGAGCCCTGTATGTGAGAACCAGAACTTTAAAACGAACTCTGAAATCCACCTGGAGCCAGTGAAGGGAATATAAAACCGGGGTGATGTGAGAGCGTTTGGAAGCATCGGTGAGAAGTCTGGCTGCTGCGTTTTGAATTACTTGCAGACTGAGGATCTGTCCAGAGTGGTAAAAAGGGCGTTACAATAGTCCGACAGCGATGACACAAAAGCATGAATGATTTTCTCCAGATCAGGTCTGGAGACCATCCGTCGTATTTTGGAGATGTTTTTTTTTTTCTTTAAGTGAAAGAGACAGGAATGGGAAATAGCTCTGATATGTGAGTCAATTGTAACCCCTAGATTTTTTTACTTTGGAGACTGGGCAAAAGGAGGCAACTATTGGATGGATTTTTGGATGCAGATGACTAGGAGCCATTATTAAGGTCTCCGTCTTATTTGTGTTTAAAACCAGGAAATTGCTGGAGAGCCAGAGAAACACTGGAGGAGGGTGAAAAGCCTATCCAGCTGGTGAGGCTTAAAAGATGAATACGGTTGAATATCCTTTGCATGGATATGATAAGAAACAACAGAAAAAAGACTGAAAAGTATACACAGGGTGTGTAACACAATGCAGGGGCTTGGCAAACCTGAAAGGGCTTCTCCCCTGTGTGAACGAGCTGGTGGCGTTTGAGCTTGGAGCTCTCGACGAAGGCCTTGCCGCACTCCGCGCAGACGTGCACACGCGGTCCGTGGGTATGCAGATGCTTCCTCATGGCCGAGTTGTCCCTGAACATCTTTGTGCAGCCCTGGAGAGGGGGAAGGGGGAAATCAAAGGAGGCAAAGCACAGCACAGAGTTGACAAACAAATAATGGGAGGTACGTCGCAGCGACGATGTCAATACTTCATTGATGCACGAAGGGGGTTGTGTTTCCTTTCATACAAATGTCAGCGACAAGTGCTCTCAGCATTTTGTAGAGCTTTTGGAAAGAGGCTCTGAAAAGAGTAGAACAACAGATCTATACCGCGCTGAAGTGGCGATGCTCTGTTAACAGCCCAAACAGAAAGCAGACTGCTCGCAGGGCAAAGAAAACCATCCCCATTAGTGGCTCCAGATGAAACCTGATTGTAATTGTGCATCAGAGCACTCAAGTGCTATCAACGCTTTTCAATAACCTTCAGTAAAAAAAATAAAAATAACAAAAAGGAGCAAGCAGCAATGGGCAGCATTAAACCTGTGTGAACAGTGATTTTCATTTATAAAGTTCCTGTGAGAAGCAACATCTTTAGACTCACTTTATGAGGACAGGCTATCGTTCGGGGCGCATCGTCTTCTTTCACCTTCCTGGGCTTCATTCTGAAAAGAGGGGTGTAGAAATGGTTAGAGGGATTTAAACAAAACACATAAAGCGATTCTGTTAACAAAAAGTTTAAACTGAAGTTTAACGTAACCCATTGAAGTAGTGACGCACCAATCAATAGGCCAAATAGCGCAATCTTCCCCTGAGTCGACTCTGATCTACTCGGCAGGTCAAATAAACTCAGATAAAGGATAGATGCGTTGATGCATGAATGAGAGGGATAAGTGTAATTTTTTTCTCACTTTTTGTTGGTTTCAAAACGACTCCCAACTATTCTACCCAAGAACCTGCAGTCCGTTCCCCTCTTTTATGAGAATTTAAATCAGTCAACAGAACAATCAGCCTCAAATAAAAACTAGAAGTTGGAATTGGCCAGGAAAGCCTGATTGTTCCATCTCCACTTTAGAATACTGCTGGTACTCAAGACACATTTAAGCATGTTATTGGGACAAATTTGATAGTTTTAAGGCCTCAAATTTTTATATTTTACCTTCTTTTTTTGTGCAGCTTCTGTAAGATTCTGGCCTTTTGACTACAAAACATTTACCTTTAAAGAAAATTGCTTGTACAGTAGTTGACTCTTATCTCCATGTTTGACACATCATCAGACAACCCAAAGCTCAGGCTTGTTTCTGCTTTAGGAGTGCGGTAAAGGGCCACTTCACTGCTGCTTTTTTTTTTTTTTTTTTGCCATCTGGACAAACGGCTCTAAATCAATGTCTGCAACACATGGACTTTTCAAATGTGACTAAATTCAGCTTCCTCTGAGTAGTTTCGTATTTTACACCTTTATTCAGTTTTCATTTTATTTTATGGCAGCTTTGATGCTTTATCTTTCAATTTTACCCAGATACAGTTTTAAACTTGTCTAGTTTTCAAAAAGAAGCAGAGAAGATGTCCATTTTAATTCAGTTTTGGAATGGTGTGCATTTATCTTCATGTTCTTAGTAATTCAAATCAAAAATACTAATGGCTAAAATGTTGAGACTAAGGTGTGACTGGGCAAACTAAAAGAAGTAATGTGTAATTTTAATATAAATCAATGTAAAAAACAACAACTTTATTTTAGGGGCTTTCAGCATCAATAAACTTCACTTTCTGACTATAATTATAATCAGGAAAAGCAGAGGTAAATACAACTACTTCAGCTTGTTATGCTTTTTTCTACAATTGGCTATAATAGCATGTTTACATATAGTGGGACAAAAAAGTATTTGGCAGCCACCAATTGTGCAAGTTTCCCACTTAAAAAGATGCGAGAGGACTGTAATTTTCATCATAGGTACACTTCAACCGTGAGAGACAAAATGTGAAAAAACTAATCCAGGAAGTCACATTGTATGATTTTTAAATAATTTATTTGTATAACGGTGCAGAAAATAAGTATTTGGCCAATAACAAAAGTTCACCGTAATACTTTGTAAAGTAACCTTGGTTGGCAATGACAGAGGTCAAACATTTCCTGTAGATCTTCACCAGGTTTGCACACACTGTAACTTCTTCCATGCAAATCTTCTCCAGAGCTCTGATGTTTTGCAGCTGTCGCTGGGCAACATACTTTCAACTCCCACCACAGATTCTCTATTAGATTGAGGTTTGGAGACGGGCTAGGCCTCTCCAGAGCCAATCAAATGCATTTTACATACTCCTTCGTTGCCCAGGCGACGTATTTGGGATCATTATCATGCTGGATGATCCAGCCACATTTCATCTTAAATGCTCTCACCGAAGGGAGGTTTTTGTTGAAAATCGATACATGTGCCCCATTCATCTTTTCCTTAATACGGATCGGTCATCCTGTTCCCTTTTCAGAAAAGCAGCCCCAAAGCATGTTTCCACCCCCATGCTTCACAGTGGGTGAAGCATGGGGGTGCAGCATGCTGTTGTTGGGATGCAACTCAGCATTCTTCCCCCTCCAAACATTGCGAGGGACGTTTATAGCAAACAGTTCTACTTTGGTCTCATCTGACCACATGACTTTCTCCCAATCCTCCTCTGGATCATCCAGATGGTCTCATGGAGTTGACCTCTTCTCACCAAGCTGCTCGTCTATTGTAGATTGGTTCATCCCAGTCTTGTGCAGGTGTACAATGTTGTCCCTGGTGCCCATAGACAGCTCTCTGGTCTTGGCCATGGTGCAGGTTGGAGTCTGACTGTTTGAATGTGTGGACAGGTGTCTTTTACACAGATAAGTTCAAACAGGTGCCATTAATACAGGTAACGAGTGGAGAATAGAAGAGCTTCTTAAAGAAGGAGTAACAGGTCTGTGAGGGCCAGAATTCTTGCTTGGTTGTAGGTGCTAAATACTTATTTTCTGCACCATTTTACAAACATTTTCATCCAAAAAAAAAAAAAAAAAAAAAAACTGACAACATTGAGAAGTTTGTAAGTTGCTTTGTTGGTCATTTTTTTCATGTATATTTTTAAACATGTTCTGCACTTTCGGGTTGCCTAAAATTCCTCTTTGCACCGCCTCCCTTATTTTTATTCGCAGATTAACATCTTTGGTCTTTATGTGTGAAAGTAGGATTTAAATGTGTAGAAGCTGCTGTGTTTAAAAAAGGACAAAAGAGCATAAAAAAAAGAGAGCATAAAAATAGTTTCTTATCCTGGTTACAAGCCACACTGGCCATACTATCAATTTCACTTATCAGGAATGTAACAAAAACAATGGTTAAGAATTAAAGCATGCATAAAATAACCAAAATATCTCCGAGTTAAAAACTAAAACGGAAGTTTTGACCTTTTTGAAGCAACAGAAAATCCCATGAACAGCAGCCTCGGCAGCTGCCTGCTCATTCATTTAGGCCCTGTGTTGACAGTGTAAACACGTCTGTTTACCGACGCAGAAGACACTCACCTGGCAAATTCAGCCAGCTGTTTGGGGTCCGAGAGGTCGATCCCCGGGATGCCACCAGGGGGCAGCTTCTTCCCCGTCATGTACTCGGAGTAATCCGGAGGAGAGTTCTCCCCGACGATCTGCTCCTCCACCACTGACTCATGGTCAATGTCTTTATTGTCATCTAGGAACACATTACAGAGACTGAACCGATAACATATTGGTGGGACCCTGGCTACAAGCCTCGGGAGTCTGAAAACATCTGCTACAGCATGCGGCCCAGCTGATTATGTTAACAAGCACTTCAGCGCAGCATAATTACTGGATAACACGAATATATTTATAATAATCACAAAATTGCTGTTTTATATTACACACTAATTTGTTTAAAAAAAAAAGAAATCTTGTTAAAATGCCTATACTGTTATGCTTTAAGCCATGAATGCATGCTAAAATGTATAGCAAATTACGCCAAGCATCGCATCTGAGCAATAAATAAATAGAATAACAGTGTTTCCTGCTCAAAGAAGACAAGTTTTAAATGTACCAATTTAATACAGGCCTTTTACTTAAAAAAAAAAACAACTCTGGATTTATTAGAATAAATTGACAAAAATAATTTTATTAAATTGCAAAAAAAAAATGCAAAAGATTTACATTCTCTCTGATATTGAATAAAAATCGCTATTCAAGGGTGGTTGTTTTACCTCAACTCATATATTGCTACATATTTGAATAGACGCCTTTAGGGTCACCATAAAGTACAAAAGTCACAAAATTTGCTCAATCCTAATTATATCATTTTATAAATTACTACTTAAGTGTATTTCTTTCCTTAATTTTAGGAAATCTTTTACCATACAGTTAAGTCTGAAAACGCAGTTATGCGTTAACATTACTCTTCACCAGCCAGCAGAGAGCACTAAAAATAGCGCCTCTCACTAAGCAGTCTAGACGACTTGTTTTACCAACGTGTTTGTAATAATTAATAGATCTGGTAAATACAGACTCGGGGGGTGTATTTATAACATTACGTATATAATAGTGATTGATTACTGACTGCTGTGTCCCTCCGCACACCTTAGCTTCTCGAGGCTGAAGCTACACGGTGTGGTTAACTGTCAGCCACAGGAAAGCTAACTGCTAAATAATATACTGAATAAATGGTCCGTAATGACAAGAAAATCGTCTGCCTAAAACTTAAACCCAAATTAGCACCGTCGCCCGGAGCGATAGCGCCTATAATTGCGCAGAAAGTGCGCTACAATTTTGCGGCCTGCAGATATGTTAGACCCAGCTCTCTCCCGAGCCGGAGCACGGCCGCCATCTCTGCCCGGCCCGCGTCTATCGCCATCTTTTCGGGGCCGCCGCCATACTTACGAGTCTCGGGGAATATGGCGGCGCCCAGCAACACCTAAAACATGGCCTCCCTTCAAAACAAAAACATTTCCATATGACACAGCATGGGTTTTCGTCGAAAAATCAGACTAAACGTCGCTTTTCACAACGGCGCGACAGAGCACTCCAGGAAATAGTCTGGTGCAGCAGGACAACGCCCTGGTAATGAGGCCTCATTGCAACGGAGCTTACACACTGTAGGGCTGAAGTTACTTACCCGATGCCCACATTGTAACAGAAAATTCTCCCTCCAGAGTCTTTATTTGCACCTGCTTCTGTTCCCATTTTCTCCCACCAGCCTCGGCGCCGCTTAAATAGCTCTTTTTGCCTGCTTTCTTTCCACCAGTGCTGCCTCCTCGCTTCACCCGACCAACCGAGCTCTTCCCAGCCACAGTCACTAAAGTCTGCTCGATGTATTCATCCTCAACCCCAGGAGCCGGTACCGGGATGAGGATCTGATCCTCGAATCCACCTCCGCCGTCCGTGTGCAGGTCCGAATCGTCTCCGCCGACCACCTCCTCCCGGGTCTGGACCAAGATAACCTCCTGGTGGTGGTGGATCGAGTTGGGGTCGTCCGTGACCAGCGGCTGCAGCGCAATCATGGGCTGCCCATCGTCGTCTTCGTCGTCGTCGTCATCCCCGCCGACCACCGTGGTCTCGATAGTCTCCACTGGTATCGTCTCTACTTCTATTTCGTGCAGCTCCACGATTTCGGCCGGCATCTCCGAGCCGTCTGTCTCAATGTACAGCGTATCTCCGGATGCCATGTTGAAATCCGCCAGTTTGCCTGTTTCATTCACACCGTGTTGTGCTCCTTGTTTTTGGACCTCACAAACACTCTCTCACACACACCCCCTCGGTCTGCTCCTGCCTCCGTCTCTTCTCCCTGTTCTTCGATAACAACTCTCCTCAGGCACTGCGTTCCACGCCAGTTCTCGTCGCCACTATGCTCTCAGAGGCAATCATCGCGAGACTTCTGTGCGCCTAGTGAGAACCATAGGGTGAGAACGTTTTTTTCTGTGGTATGAGGGCTCCAGTGAGCAATTCCAAACCTTGTAGATTGTTCCACAATACCCATAATTCATATATATATATATATATATAAATATATATATGTATGTATGTATGTATGTGTGTGTGTGTGTGCAACATGTCTGGGACTGTTCTTTAAACTGTGTTTGAACCTATGCAGTCTAAACAATAGGTGGCATGCCAATAAAAATGTCTTATGGTTAGACAACATTTTCATTGTCATACTTCCAATGGTAAAGAAAAGAACAGCTTCCCCTTATTTTTCATACTTTTCACTTCTAAGGTATATGGAAGACTGTAAGTGCCACAAATACATAAAATAATGAAATACATAAAAATGTTATCTTAATGAAATCGGAAATTGATCAATTAAATAGACCAATGACTTAATTGATAAAGATCAGCCATTTTAATTTTTTATTTATTATATTTTAAATCCATATCATTATTCTTTAAGAGTTGCTGTGTTTGTTTTGTGCTACAATACACAGTGGTATTTTTTAATCTTTCACTACTTGTAAGCAATCAAAACATTTGACGGTTAATCTGTACAACAACTTAACATCGGACCAATCACATTTCATTATTTCAGTCTTTGCACCACACACCTGACCCATCAAATTTTTCAGGGTCAAAAAATTAGTAACTGATTAATTACTTAAATGTATCATGAAAAAATAGACAGAAATATGTACTTAAACATATGAATAAACCTACATTTACTTAAAAATTTCCTTAAGCAAAAAATGTTATTAGTTCCAAAAACAATTATTCCGCTATTGTGTAGCAGAACATAATTTATTTACTTATCTGTCGGGGTTAACCCCTCAATGTCACTGGGTGAAGCTAAGACCAGTAGTTAAGGTGATTGGTCTGATATACACTTCAATGAATCAGGTTTTAGGGTCTGTTAATGTACAATTATGGGAGTTTAAATTGTTTCATAGTGCACTGCACCCATATGCACCTTATATAATTGTTGAACAAATACTGAAAAAACTACCTTGGCTTTAACATATTTAAAAATCAAACAATTTCCACATTTAAGTATGTATATATAGGGCAATTTAGAGAGACTGTGGGAGGAAGCTGGGATACCTGGAAGGAACCCAAGTATGCACAGGGAGAACATGCAAACTCCATACAGAAAGATCCCAGACTGGGATTCAAACCCAGGCTTTTTTGCTGCAAGGCAACAGTGCTACCAACTGCACCACTGCCCTATGTGTTTACTAATGAGAATAAATAAAAATAATATGGATACACCTGTTATTTATTTCTTCTATGTTTTTCCTGTTTTATTGAAATTATTCCACTTTTGGCCCTCCTTGCTGGGTTGAGTGCAAAGCTGACATTTTTCAGTCTGTTTGTATTTGGCTCACCTCGTCCATTGCTTTATATACACCTCTGTTATACCTTACATGGTTTTTATAGGCGTACATCAGTGGCGTCCTAAATTATTGCCACGCGGACAGGAATTGGAAAATGGAAAGTACTCACAAAAACTAGAGATATACATAAAAACACAAACACTAATTTCATTGTGTTTTTCCTATTTTGTTACACACTCAATAAACTAAATGGAGAATATTTTAATAAAAAGAATAAAACTGGTCCGATATTTTCTGTAATTCATGTTAAGTATGAAATAAACACACTTTTGCCTTATTAAAGAAATTTCTCAGCAACAAGAAAAATCATTCCGAGGGCTACAAATGGCACCGGGCCGCACTTTGGACATCCCGGTCTACATTGTTGTTTCTCTTACTTAGCTAAGTCAGCTTAGTTCTGTTAAAACTCCCCACTGTGGTACTGTGGTACCAGATATCTGCTCTGTACCAGCTGTAATTTTATGATCCCTGTTTAATAACATGAACAAACCCCACCAAAAAAAGCACAAAAGAACAAGACACTGTGATTTATCCAAGACATTGTTCTCAGTTTTATTTGAATTTATTTTAAAGTCATTTTGTTACTTTTTTTATTCCCTCAAACCAGGAAGCACTTTGTCATAAAGGGAGACAATAAAATGAACAATACTTCAACATATCGTTGCAGCCAATAAACATTTTTATTAACAACATGATCACAAATACTCTGGTGTTTTGTTTTTATTTATTTTCTTTTTTTCATACCTCAGAAGATTAAATTATCAAAAGAAGTGTATTTTATTCTTGGATTCACGTTGAAGCCTGTTTTACTTCATTTTTTAAGTTTCTGCCATCATTCAAAATGTACTTGTGTTGGTGGAAAGGATAAATAACTAAAAGTATAATTAAAAAAAATGTTTCAGGTCAGGTGAGAAAAGCAAAAAATGGGAACTGCTTGTAAATGTAGCTCAAACAAAACTAAATAAAGAATGTAATAAAATACAAAAAAAGGACTAACACTGATGTGCAATAAAACATTGTCATTACTATCATACTATCATCATAATTTCCCCAATATTACAGTTGTTTTATCACATCTCATTTTAACACACTGAATATCATTACAACGATAGTAATAATAATATAAATTATATTATTAACAAAACATATTGAAATAAACTCCAAAATGAAAAACTAATAAAATAATTTCATATATCATAACTTTCCTTTGGACCAAAGGCAGAGAGGAGAGATGGGGAGACAAACAGACAAAACATGTGAACAAAACAGAGTAATCAGTGCGAGAATGTGGCCCTTTCTGTAGAAACAAACAAACCAAATGTTACACAGAGATGTCTGAGGTGTTACAGTAACGGTGCCACGTTGCTTCAACACCGCAGCTGAACACGATGAGTAGATGTCACAGTTTGGGCCTCTGTTCCTGACTTCTCCTCCTCCTCCTCGTCTTCAAGGCCTCAGCAGCGGCTGCAGGGGCAATGGTTTGAAAAAAGCGATTCAGGTCTCAAAGATTATGTCGTGCTAACTCGACTGAGTTCATTTCTAATGGCTGTGTGGAGAGAGAAGATGGGAAATAAAAAGTTTGGGTTAAATTCCAGTCAATGACAGATACAAAATGATTTTAAAAGGATATTTCTCATATTTTAAAGCGGGGTTCTGCTGAGACATTGTGTGCTGTCGGCATCTTATCTACAGCAGATAGCTCTCTAATTTTAGGAAAAATAAAACCATCTCCTGTCTCAAGATGTAATGAGACCAAAGGGAACCTGCTATTTTACCTCCAATCTAAAAAAAACAATAACAAAGCTGTTCATGCAAACACTCTTTAATAAACTTTTACACTACTGTCATTTTTATTTTAGGCAATTGTAGACATGGAAATCAGTGGATATTCACATAGAAGACCAGGCTGGTCTGTGGTACCAACTGTGTTTCATATGAAAACACATGTTGCAACATGGATGGTGACAAGATTGCAGAAATCTGCTTAGGTCTTTGACTCTGCTCGGTAGAACCTTTAGCTTCGGCCTACAGGAAAAACAGGTCTGTCTTTATCCAAACGTTGCTTAAAGAGCTATCCACTGCGGGTGTTTCTAACTTCTCCACCAGACACCACTTAAAAGTTCAACGATCCCTCTTAAGGGTTATTGCATGAGTTACAGAGCAGATACACAACACATGAGACAATGTTGTGTTTCTTATTTGTAAATGAAATACCTCCACATTTTTCAGAACTACTATAAAGATGTGTTTAAAGCATTAAACTAAATGCGTCGTTTAATCTATTCCCTCTTAGGTTGATCAGACAGTCAGAAAACCTGAGTAGAAATCATGAGACTTCCTAAACCATAGGTCCTAAATCGATACAGGGATGAGACTCATTGGGAGGACGGTAAGGGAAGGATAATCAATCTCCAAATCTTGCTTTAGGGCACTGGATATATTTCTTTCAGTGTGAAATACAACTGGAATAAAACTATGAGTTGTACAGCCTCTTACACATCTTTACTAAATTATATAACTGTTTTAAACAATAATTGAACACCATTGTTTAATTACCCATGTTATGTTTTGTTTTTAATTATATATATTTATACAGTTTCTCAGAAATGTTATACTATTAAATCTTGTCAAATAAACAAGGATTATAAATGTTATAAGAAACGTCAAATTAGCCCTTTTTTTGCTCATTACAAATGCATTTGTTTGATCTACCAAAACTTTGCACAAAATCCGATTTCTTTAATTCTATGTTTAGAAAACATACTATATGTGTGCATTGGATATACTGCAAGCATTTAGCTAAGGTTATTGGATTTTAATATTTAGTTTTCTGAGAATCTAGTGCAACCTAGTGGTTGCAAAAGTACATAACTGGTAGACTGGCGCAAACCAAGTGGATGCATATTTCAACAACATGGGATGTGAAAATAAAACGCACCATCAATGATTTCATCCTTCACTTTGTGCAGTTCACGGAAAACCTCGTCCAAGATTTCCTACAGGTATAAACAAAAGAATTGCATTCTCTTTATTTACTGTACATAAGACATAGCAGTGTACAGAAAACAAATGAACACATATTCTATGATCAGGGTGATCAGTTGGCACTAAAAGTAGCTGATGGAAAACAGATCGTTTTTCCTGTCAGTATAAACCAGCATTAAACATCATTCTGACCAAATTTTGCATTGCATTGTTGTCCCCTGAGCGCTGACATGCAGTTTGAGCAGTGTGTTTTACTTCACCTGTTTCATCCTATCAAGGTCTAACGAGTCTGTGTCGCTGACACTTCCTGCTGTTCGTAACCTGTGTGATAAAACATGTTATATCTTTAGGAATTCATCTGTTTCCCTGACTGCTGCTGCTCTTCTTAGGCTTCGTGGGAAATGAGCTTCAGGGTTTCCGGCTCTCACCTTGAAACCATCGACCTGTCTGCAGAGTTAGCTCGGTCCCACGGCTTTTTCGCACCATCTGTGTGACAAGGACACAATGACTTGGACCTCAGATTTCACCACTATAAGACAAATTTCTCTCATGCGTCAGATAATATGTGAATGTGTGGTCTGTGGAGCTCTAACATGGTTTCCTGAGCTTCGCTTCCCCTACCTGTGGAATTTTGTGCACCCCGAGTGTTGGGTGAAGGAGAGTTTGCATCATCCTAGAGTGAAACACAAGCGGGGGGGAAAGATACGGCTTTTTAATATTGTTATATATAATCACATTTATCTTCATGTAACTCATCAAATACGGACAAGTAACGCCGTCTTGATTGTGTAATCACCATAATCATCATCGGAACTATAAAGCTTGGTTTGACTTTTTGAACAATTTCAATCCATCACTTTTGCCCATCCACTTACATTTTGGCTGTCGTCAGGCTTCTCTGAAGCTGCTTTCCTTCTGGGGGAAAGAAGAAGCCTCAAATAAGTGTGACATATCTCACTTAAATAATGTTTCCCAAATGTAACACCATTATACAATGTGAACATGTCAAGAAAGAAAGAAAGAAAGAAAGAAAGAAAGAAAGAAAGAAAGAAAGAAAGAAAGAAAGAAAGAAAGAAAGAAAGAAAGAAAGAAAGAAAGAAAGAAAGAAAGAAAGAAAGAAAGAAAGAAAGAAAGAAAGAAAGAAAGAAAGGGTTGATTGCTCTGACCTTCGTGCCAGGAGAGCGTTCATCTCTTCCATCAGTCCTCCGCTTCCTCCACTTGTTCGGTTGGCTTCATTTTTGGTTCCTGAAGAGCTGTCCTCAGGCTGACACACAGAAAGGACAGATCACCAACTAAACACTTTAGAAAGCCTCTCAGTCAAGATGAGTGGACAAAACCATGGTATGTTTCGTCAAAACCTTAGACGACACGGATGAAAGTCACGTTCTTACCCTTTGGACACGACGTAGTTTGGCTCCAGCAATCATTGCGGCCAGACCTGTAGGTGCGGGGGCCTCGTCCCCCTGGTCGCCTCCTCCTATAGGCAGCGGAGGAGGAAGAGGAGGCTGAGGAGCTGCCGCTGATGGCGGCGGGGGGCCCGGTGGCGGTGGAGGAGGCGGAGGGCCGCCCATGTTTACAGGTGGAGGTACTACAGGTGGGGCTACGGAGAGCACAGCAGGGTGGCCTTGGAAAGGAGAACCTAGAAACATCAAGTTAAATGTAAAAGAAACTTTTTATTCACCCCAGTTAATGACGGTTTCATTTTTTTTTGTATGAGTGGGAAAGTAGGAACTTGGTGTCCTTTGTGTGTGTGTGTACCTGAGTTGGAGGACCGTCGTTCCCGCTCCATTTGCGCCTGCATCTGCTGCTGCTGTTCCATCATTTGCCTAAAGGCGAAGAAAGAAAACACAGCTGCTCACTCAGCATCAGAAAAACGTTAGCATTAAATATTTGATGAAATTCCACCAACGAAACAGTTAAGACAACCATTTCACAGGGAAGGAACAAAGAAAATTCTCAAAATCCGGAACATGTATCAGCATTTTTCCCACACAACACATGTAGTGACTTGGAAAAGAATTCATTGTTTATTGTTGTTTAGTGTTCATTGTTTATGACATTGTTTCGCATTTCATGATGCTCCTGTTTTAAGTGTTTTGCTCCGTTTAACAGCTTTTCTAACCCTAGTAATTAGCTCCATCAACTCGGACCAGGTTCCCCACAGCATGATGCTTCCACCAACGTGTCTCACTGTGAGGATCGAGTTATCGGGTTAGATCTGCAGTCGGGCCACATGCTTCCCATCTTACGATGGTGGACTGAGGAGTGCTTCACCAGATGTTCGAAGATTGGGATATTGTTTTATAACCCAACTCAGATTAAAAGTCACCAATAATTCTCCTGCAGATCCTGTTCCTCAATCCTCCTACAAGCAATCGAGCCCAGCTGTGGAGGATTAGGCAGATGGGAGCTGCTGATTGGCTCCCTCGCCTTTAAAAGACATTCAGTTTCACCTGCAGTTGTGGGAGCAGCTTGTCACTACGCTGCTTTCCACTACAGCAGGCTCTGCTTTGATTTCTCTGCCCTTCAATTTGTTGGAAATTTCATTCAGTGCTGTACACTTGTTACCTTTGTGTCTGTGGTTTCCTTTAGTCTAGTAGCTTTGAGTTTGGTTAATTTCGCATTTAACCTAAACAGAGCTTTTGCCTTGTTTAAGTTGTTCAGAAAGTGTTTTGGTTTGTGCCCTGTTTTATTTACGGCGTCTCTTAGCCTATGGTTTTTGGGCACATTTTTGTTTTATTCAGAATCCCTTAGCACCTTCAGTTTCAGTTCATTTTTAGGACATAGCTGTTCTGTACGTTTGTTTATTGCTCTTTTCTGATTAGAATATTTTGTTCCTCCATTTAACATCTGACTACAGGGTATCATGTTACTTCCTCCTTCCTTAGTTGAGCCAGGGTCGTAACAATGATGCTTTTGGTCTCTAATGTGCTCTAACAAACATCTGAGGCTTTCATGGATCAGCTGGATTTATCTAGAGATTAAATTATACACAGGTGGACTCTATCCACACATTAGGAAACTTTTGATGACAATTGTTTTTACTGGATTTTACTAGGAGGTATCAGGGTAAGAGGGGGCTGAATACAAATTCATGCCACACATTACAGATTTGCTCTTGTAAAAATCCCTGTATCATTAATCTTTCACTTTACCGTCTTATTTGTCACATGGTTGTAACAAGAATGATGGAATGGACACATTAATTCCTACTGTTGATCTTGTCATTAGTAGTTTTAAAGTGAGAAAAACTATTGTCATGACTACGTAAGAGATGGTGCAATGTTTTCTTTTGCCAACAAAAAAATCTAGAGTTGGGTTAAGAAAAATGTTAATGAATAACAGCTAATGTTGCATGAATCATGTATTTGAAATCCAAGGAACACAGCAGACAGGCCAGGGAGAAAGTAGTGGTGACTTTAAATCTGAGTTGGGTTATAAAACAATTTCCCAATCTTCGAACAGCTCATGAAGCACTCCTCAGTCCACCATCGTAAAATAGGAAGCGTGCGGCCCGACTGCAGATCTACTGTGTAAACTCCATCCTGACAGTGAGACATGTTGGTGGAAGCATCATGCTGTGCGGTGGCTGGTCCGAGCTAATTACTAGATTCAAATAAAATCCAGTTACATGCAGGATTTTTCTACAACTTACTCATTTTGGTGCTCAAGTAAAAATAAGAATCTGTTTGCTGTCTCTAAAGCTGTGTCTGAGGCTGAGATCCTTCTGGAGAATGATCTAAAACTTCCGGAAGGAGGCCCATGCTCCTTTTAATCAAAAGGAAAATATCTAATAACAAATGACACTCTCCCCTTCATCTCCACAGTTCTTTCTTATGAAAATTTTTTCCCTCTCCTTCCTGAAGTCTTTTTGTGACACGCATTTTTTACAATGCACAAAGCATATGTATGTCACACCGCAGGAGAGAAGAGAAGGAGACAGCTTGTGGGAAGGAAGGAGAGTTATCCAGCTGTGAGTCAGACAGGTGAGGAGCTGAGACAGCATAGCCTCTAATGTGACAGCAGAGCTGCCGCTGGAGAGAACGTCTGCCGAGAAAACACACACACCCACACACACACACAATCTCCCGCCACAATTACAGCCCTGATCCCGGGAGCAGTTCAGCGGACATGGGATCTGGCTGAGCCGTAACTCCGTTTGTACAATGTGTTTTCTTCTAAAACCTGGGATTTGGCATTTGGATCAGTCAATAAGCCAAAGCCGAATGAGGTTTAAAAACTGAAACAAAGACCCAGTTGTGCATGGTTGCAGTAGGTGAAGGAACAGACGTGATGGAAGAAGAACTCTCTCATGCAATATCCATCTTTTTATTCATTTTTGCATTGTGACAAATATCCTGAACACAAGTCAATGCGCATGCAACAAAATACATGGGCTGTAAACGTGTCAGATGTCAGCTCTAAATGTCACATCACTGATTCAGAGCTCTAAATATAGCCAAGAATCCTTTCTTCCTTTCCAGCAGTTCATTTTTCTCAGAGTCACTCTGACTGTTTTCCTGTGCTTTGCTCTCCTCAGGAGATGGCAGCTTGTGCACAGATAACTCCATGAATACAAAGCTAAGTAAATGCTAGTGCTGTTTATTTCTGTCTGCTTAGAGTTTAAATCTCATCACAATTGTGCAATCAATATTTTTACTAACTACCGATCAACCCCTTTAAAATCCAATCTTCCCAATTAGTCGTACTTTACTCTGTAAAGTTTGACATAAATAACTGGAGATTTCTACTAGATGGGTAGTATGAGTTGTATTCAAGGATACCTGGATTTTCTCCAGGTACTCCAGATTCCTCAAACAATCTAAAAAAATGTGTTTAGTATTTTAGTTATGAGTGTGTGTATGCATGTGAGTCAGGGTTACCCTCTGGTAGAGTGGTGACCTGTTCATGATGTGCCATGTCCCTCACCTATTAAAGGTCTGAGAACAGCACCAGCCCCACTGTGACCCTCCAAGGAAGTTCGGATATACAGCATGGATGGTTAACTGACTCAGGTTTTAAGCTAAATAACTGTTGAAGATTGTATGCAAGAATGCATATTTAAAGCAGATTATGTTTGTCAGTTGTTAGAGATTAGTACTGTTATATGCTTTGATTCTCTTCTGGCCTAGTTTGCATATTATTACAAGACAGACTGCTGCCTCACCCATTTAAGTAGCTTTCAGACATCATGTTCCAGTCTTACAAAGAATCAAAGTGATGAATTTCGAAAGATGTCCTTTCCTTTTAGTCATATTTTTGGGCTTGGTGATAATGCATTTGGCACCAGCTGCAAAAATCAAGATTTGCCCCATGTTTAAGTTTGTAATGGGATGTTTTTATATTAGTTTACAGCTTCCTTCTTGTTTTTTAAAGGTCTCCCGTTTGTCATTGATAAGTTATATTATTCTTCATTAAAAATGCTTGAAATAGGGGTGGTAGTCCTCGGCGCATTTGTCCTGGGTTTGATTCCCGGGTATCGGGCTGCATGTGTTTTCCTTATCGTTCGACCCTCTTTTCAGTCAAATTACTGTTCAAATAAAGGGCACAAGTGAAAAAAAAAAACAGACTTAAAATGATAGGAAAAACTACTGATGTCCTAAAATATATATTGAAAGTTGTAAAAATTATGTGAACAATTAAAAAATTGACAGTTAGATGGAATCCATCTACAACATAAGCTCATAATAAGGTTCCTGCAGGTCAAAGAACACAGAAAATCCTCCTGAAGAATGTACTAAAGTTACTCTGAGCGATTTCCGTTACTTTTTAATTGAAAAAAAAAACTATAAAGGGGAAAATAAATCTGAAATCTTTTGTGATATATGTTTCTCCTCTTTCTTTCTATCCCCTTCTTGTGTCAATGGTGTCAGTTAAATCAACCAACATCTAATAAACTAATAATAAAACTAATAATAATACAAAAATTATGAGATCAAACTCTAAGTTTACGAATTCGTCAATATAAGACAGGGAATTAGGTGAACAGTTGGATTTTAATTCTACTCAGCAAAATTAAGTTTAATGAGCATCAGGTAGCAAGTCCAAACCCAGAGGCTTTATTTTGTGAAGCTACAGACATACTGTAACCCCTGCATTACTCAACTATCATTAGTGTGTTTAAGTAAGGATGCTTCACCTTGCTCTCTGAGCTTCGATCTCATCTGAAGTGGGGCCATTCTGGACCTGACGCTGTAGAGCTGGACCTGCAGAATTAAACGGAAGCAGAGAGAAACACAGATAAGGCGAGGCTGCGCTTAACAATCCATTACCAGCGCTTTAATGTTCATTATAATTAGTGCCAGTCAAGACAATTAACCACCCAAGTGACAGGGGAATTAAACAAGAGTTAACCATAATGTCACCTATTTGTGGGGGGCTGACTAATGCTGGATGAAAAGCATATTAATCCACTGTTTAAATGAGTGTAGATTGATTCATCAAGAATGAATTCTGAATGCAAATTAAAAACCACAGAGACGTGCTCTTTGGCTCATGATTCATAACAAACTCTCTGGTTTCTTTAGCATAAGAAGCTTCCCAAAAGTATCTTACCCCCGTTTAAGGATTTCCACATCACAGCAACCAACTTTATTTACTTTTACTGACATTTTATCTGATAGTCCAACACAAACTAGAGCCTAATTGTTAAATAGAAGGAAAAGGACCCATCGTTTAGTTTACAGAGTATGGCTGCATGGGGTATGGCACAACTGCATACCTACCAAGACATACCTAAGCTAATAGGCTAGGCAAAGATTAATTAGAGCAGCCGAGTCCCATGGTAACTCTGAAAGAGCTGCAGAGAACCGCGGCTCCTGTGGCCAAAGCTGTGGACAGGGTGCACTCCTAAAATCTAGTCTTATACACAGGGGAGGCAACTAGAATGGTATTTTTGGAAAAACAGCCATAATATGCCTACTTTACAGTTTAGTACAGGACTTCTGACATTTTGAAAACAATTTATCATTTTCTTCCCACATTACAAAAATGCACTGCTTTGTGTTGGTCTATCACATAAAATCCCAGTTGAATAAGATGGAAGTTTGTGGTTGTGACATGAAACAATGTGAAAAAGTCCAAGAGGTATGAATAGCTTTGCAAAACGCTGCTTGGCAGGACAAAAATGACTAAAGAGTCTCTAAAATACTGTCAAAGAGTCTCCTCCCTATCCTTGCTTCTTTTTTACTGTTTGTGCTGCAGGGCGCCTGCCATGTAATCCCTTTAACACCATTAGGGAGATCTGCAGATGGAGAACCAGATATGGTTTGTGATTAATTCAAGACACGATAAGATGGGTGCAAAAGCCACTTCAGCTGAGGGATTACAATGAAATCAGAGGGATTCATCATCTTTTTACAATAAAGCCTGCAATTTGACTGAACTCCCTGGGCCACATTATTAAATGTGTCAATCTAAAGAACCATTTCAAAGAAATTCATATATAAAAAATGGCTTCTTTACAGAAATAGGTAGCAGGATGAAGTATGATTGGGATCAATGGATCATTAAGTGCTTCACGGTTTTTCTTTCCTGATCTCATTGCTTTTTATGTAACTGAGAGCTATGAAACAAAACAGAACTAAAAGTTTACATTGACCACATCCTGTTCTGTCTAATGAAATGTGCGCTTTACATAATAGAGTTATAACTCCACAGCCGGGCTCTTTTCAGGGTCAGTACTCTCTCCACAGCTTACCGCTCTGATGGAAGCGGCTCAAGGCGCTAATGGCTGCCATCGATCAAGTAACAGATCCGAAAATAACACAGGCCGAACTAAAGATGAGTCAAACCTGGTGTCAGATGGTTTACCTGATTTCAAACATGTGAACACAGTATGCCCAGTGTTTACCTTACAGACAAAGAACTTTGTTTCCATCTATGTGTGGCCATCAAACATCAAAACATGGCTCTTTGTTTCAAAGCAGTCAGTCTAGAATGGAATTGTCCCTCATTAATAGCACTTTTAATGACCTGATTTAAGGTTTCTTTACAGAATACAGACCCATCAAATAAATTAAAAGTGGCCGGATGACGCTCACATAAAAACACCAAACACGTTTCGCTACACTCATTTTAAACGTGTCGCATGTTCCATTGAAACGACCAGGTAAAAACAGCTGGAGACCCACTAACACCAAGCGAGTCCCATTTCATCATTTGCCCCGAAGACTAAGCCCGTCCCCTTAGTTTGGCATGTTAAGTGTAACGATGTCCCAAACTGTGTGGGGGGTTTTGTTTTTTGTTTTTATAGATACACATATTAAATAAAAACTTATAGCTGCACTATTGAAGCACACAAATGAGTTTCTATCTTTTAATGACATGTTCATCATTTGGATACCTTGACTGGCCTAATCTGCTGTAATTTCTTTGGCATCTCTTTTTAAAAGTATGACAAAATAAGTCTGCATGCTGATGACATGCTGGTTTGTTGATTGCATGCCATACAACGTTTAGCATTGGAATATTTTTATCCGCCTCTGCCGGTGCCTCTGTCAGCATTTTGGCCGCATACTAAATGCCTGCACCGATACTCTGATTTGTTGATTTGCAGCAAGAACAAAAACACTTTTTTTCTGGCCAAGATATCTCAAACCGCAACCACTTGAAATACCTGATCAATTGCACAAATGTTTTCGGACACCACACAAGAAAAAAAAAACAAAGTTCTGTTAGATGATGTGTCAAGGACAGCTTGCTTGAAATCCCAAATCACGCTGCGAGAGAGAGAGAGAACAAAACTCTCCATACAAACTTTTAATGTGGATCTACCTACAGCAGTGATTCAGGTATCAAGAACCAATCCAGGTAATGCTTCGTTTTCTAAGAACCACCCTGTTTTTGAAACAGTAGTTCAAGAAATAAAAAAAGAAGAAAAAACACCTAACTAGTAATCTTTGATTGTAAATTTTAAAATTGAAACCAATTAATTCTTGCCAGTTTGAGAACCACGGTTCTACAGTTTTTGACTCCAACATTGTAAAGTAACGAGAAGCTTAACTGGAATTCGGCTGGCTTCTAATTAGGCAACAGTAACATTCATCCAAATGAAACGCCGCCATGTTCTGGCAAATGTCAAGCTGGATACATTTACATTTTTAGGTAAATCATTTAAATAACCGATGACATTTCTGCACACAAACACAAACAAACTTTAAAAAAAAAACACAAGTCAGTCATGGTTTTTAAACACAGACAGGAACACACAGCAGACATTTTTACCTACATGACATACTGAAGAAGAGAAACCGGCCGTAGCAGAGACAGAGACACTGACACACACACTCTCCTCTGACCATCTCTTGCCTTAAGCTACCTTTCCTAATCATCATCATCATTGTCCCCATCCATCACCTCCCTCCCCATGTTTCTCCCTCTCCTCACCTGCCCTCCTTTCTTCCCTTCTCCACTCAGTCAACGGTATCATCTGTCATCTTCATGTAAATGACACCAGTGGCAGCAGCAGTAGCAGCCGTGTAGCGAGCATCTCTGGTTAATGTTTCAAAAGGTCGGGCTTGTCTGTAGGCTGCACAGTGAAGCCACACATAGGCCCCTCCTGTGGCGGTATTATGGGATTCATCTCACCCATCAGGGGTCCTCGGTGAGCTACTGACTGGTAGCATAGTTTTTGTTTACAATAATAAATTCAACCCGTTTGGAGAAAAAATTGTCTTGCATCAACATCACATTAGGGTTTAAATTGTAAAAGAAAAAAAAGGTGAAAAATACCACATATATCACAATACGAAAAAAGGAGTTGCTTACATTTTTTATATATTTGGTTTAGTTATATTTCACAGTGAAAAGATCAATGGGCATTTTAGCAGATTTGAACGTTAAAAGGTATCAAAATAATCTTATATGAGGAATCATTACATAAGAGCACAGATAATGTTTGAGAGAACTGAGGAATGATTGAAGATCATCTTTTTTTATTATTTTATCACTTTTCTAGCATGTCTTTCATCCCGGAAAAAACTTTCATAACCATATTTATCTCACACATTTTGTTGCAAATAAAATAAAATAAAACTGTTAGTCCCAACTAACGAATCATTTTTTAAACAGTAAAATAATTTCTCAAACGAATTTATGGCCCAATACATTCTATTTAATAAATACACTCAGTTTAACACATATGGTGCATTACAAACCCCTGACACATTGTGGGGATTTGAAATTGCTTGATAACACTACAAAATACAGGAACAACTTTCTCAGAACTTAGAAGTTACTTTCCAGATCTTTCCTGAAAATGACTGCTTAACTGCGAACTTACTTTCCTGCAACCTTTGTGAAACGTTTTGGTGACTGAATACTTTCCAGAAGTGACCAGGTACTTATCTGGAGCTTAGTGGTTTTCTTGAGTTACTTATAAGTTCCAGAAATGTAACTTTTAAGTTCCTGGAAACACAGGTTGTGTTATGTGCCACCATTTTTTTTAGTTAGTGCTTATTCTCCTATAAAGAAGAAATGGTGTAGGTTCTTTCAGCAGATAAACTATAAAACTTTCTATAATCTAATTCCGAAAAGGATTTTTACACTTTTGTGGCGTCTTGTTTGAATACAATAACAGTAAATCCATCATAAACGGTAGGATTTACTCTGGGTGAGGACAAAAGGTCACGCTTGAACCCACCTCACCACTAGAGGGGGTAGTAGACACGTGCTTGGACGGCAAGGAAAAAAAATTTCTGACTCATTTTATGACATTCCTGCTAGATCAGTGAGTTCATTTAATCTTTTTGCTTCCAATGCAAAAATGCAGCTGTAAAAATAAAAGTTACCAATATTGTACATACATGTGTAATATGTGCATCTTGGCTGCTGCCAGCTTCTTTGTGCCTGTGTACCATGTCATTAAGCAGATGAAAAGGTCCCCTCTCTAGCACGGGACCCAGGGGAGATCTTCTCAATGACTCATTCAAATTAAGAGGCTGCTGCTGCTACTTCTGCTGCTGCTGGGGAAATGAGCGGCAAGCTGTGAAAGTCACTCTGTCTCTGTCTCATTCTGTCAGTCCACTTTATGTTTGCCTGTTTCTCTCTTTGTGACTAACTCAGACACTACAGGACAAAGTGCATATCTCACATGTTTTTTGTATTCGAACAAAGTATTTCTGAAACAGGACAACACACAAATTAGGAAGAAAACACAAACAGGAGCAGTTTAATTACCTACAGCGCAGATGAAGCCCTGATGACTCCCAACGTAACAAAGTTTGAATTGATGTTAGCAATTGCTTTCCATTGTGTTAAGTCAATGATAAAACCATTAGTCAGAATTTGTTAGAGGCCACTGTTGCCTAACTCAACTGCATTTTGACAGCTAGTATCACACTTGAACAGGTTGCTCTGAACTCTTTAGGTCAGCATTTATGGTTCACTTGCTGAGGATGCTGTGTCATGAAGGAGACGGTCAAAGAGTTGCACTGGTCTATGCTTAAGGTCTCGGAATAATGCTGACAGCAAATAAAAGAGACTTTAGCAATGGGCCATTCTGTTAAGAATCTACGAGAGAATTAAAAGCGTGAAGAACTTTAATGCATCTGAAAGACAAAATATAAATTTCTGAAAAGACTCTACTACAACTCTTCCAGGAACTATGCTAATACTGACTGTAGAGCCTTGTACAAGCACATCAGCTGCTTAACAGACATGCAGCTTGTATCTTGCCAAATGTAGTTTTAAAACAGCATTAACTTGATGAAAGTGACAGTGATAGTTTCTACACTATGACTGTTTTTTTAAGCCACAGGGCTGGCAGTGCAAAGCCTTACAATCCTTTAAATTAGATGCCTGATATGGTATGATGGAAAACTATAATTTTCTAAAACCTTAACATATCTTAATACCAATAAAGGGCATTTTACCTAGATTTTAAAACAAAAGTTTTTGGTATTTGTGTGTTTCTGTTATGACTTATATTGGAGCCATGGAATCTTGGAATTGACAAAACTGTATAACTCCACTTTTCCTTTTTTGTAATCAGCATTTTAAGACTAAAAATAGTGTTTATGGTTAATGCTAGTACAGAAATAATAGACTGCACTCTTTTATTTAGGACAATAAAGTTGCTGTAAGCATTTTAACCTGTTTATTTTAGAGAACCTTAAGCAAATATTCAAAGTGGTCCAATAATGTAATTTGCTGGTAATCAATAGGAATCTAATATTTTCTAACTTTGTTTTGTCCAGACTGCTAATACCAAAAAAACATCTCTCCTCCAAAGCGGAAAATGCTAAAACAACTGTGGATCAGGGTTTCAACAGGGAACCTATCTGAGTGTAAAGTGCATTTGTGGTGCAGAGAGGAAACCACACCTCCATCTTGAGCGCTGAGTACATTGAGGGCAAAGAGCATGGCGTTGGAGAAGGTGGTGGCCTCTTCCTTGCTGGCAAAATTGAGGCCGTAGACCTGCCTGGCGTCCCTCCATTGGTGAAAAGTCGGGGTGGCTTGGTTGTACTTGAGGCCTTTCACTATAGAGTAGTTGATAACCACCTGAAAGAAAAAGAAAAAGAAAAAGAAAAAGAAAAAGAAAAAGAAAAAGAAAGGAGTCGGTCACTGGAAGTCAAGAAAATCTTTTTAAATGTATTTATGAAAAATATGATTTTTACATTCAAAGATGGAGGAGTAGGGATGTAAAAACAGCATCAGTGCTGCAACAAGACAACAAAAAGGGGTTTAATCTAAGATAATTTCACTCTAACATTAACTATCCAAAGCCATGCACTTGTCAGTCCCAGTCTGATTAGTTAACTTGACGGACTAAAATAAAAACGGTGGACTCCACCACTACAAACAAAAAGGGGGAAAGAAATCTTTGTTTCTGTTTCTAAACCTGGATCGATGTGCTCTCTTTGTTTAGTCACCACACACAGACGCATGCATGTATGTATCTACATATCTACGGTATAAATATCTACATTAGAGAATTGTCTCAGTGTGACTCCAGGACCGTCTAAATGCGTTTCATTCCTCCGACAGCGTAGTAAATGTCACTTCTCTAGTTACCTGCTGGTCTTGCAGCTTGACGCCCACCACTCTGAAGGTGTTGCTGGCAGTGTTGTGGTAGATGTTGATGCGGCTGAATCCCTGCTGGCCTGGCTTGATGGGGACCCACTTCTTGCTGGTGTCGTCGTAAACCATGACGGAGGCCCGTGCCTGGCAGATACTCTGCTCACTGAGATTGACAAAGGGACGCAGAGAAGAACAAAAGATTTAGGAATATAGAAGTGCTTTCTATTCTCTTTATTAATATGCTTAATGTTGTATCTAATTTTTTAAGATTCCAAGTTTTCAAGAAAGTCCTTTTGGTCTAAAAGTAAGATTGCAAATGTAAAGATTCAGTCATTGTAAGGATTATAAATTTTAGTATGTCTGGCATTAATATAATGATAGAAATAGCAAAATAGCATAAATGTACACTTGTGATATTTGCAAGCAAATAAAATATGATCCAATGCTCCTAAGAGATTTAATATATCAAAATACTTCAGTTACTATGTTTACATTTGGAAGTATAATATTTTTCTTGTGAATGGCTGAAAACCCGGAAGAAAATTAAAGTTAACTGTTTATATTTCAGATGTCCTGGTATTTGCCTGCATTCTCTGTGACAAACCTTAGTCTGGCCTTCTTTTTAGACAGTAAAATGTTGATGAAAGTTAAACATGTGCAGTCTTTTCTTGAAAGTATCAGCATACACTTTCAAATCAACATCAGCACTGCTGTAGCTCCTTTGATGACATCTTAGGGCATTTCCTTTAGCATCTTACAGTCTACTTCCAGGAAAAAACATGCTTGGTTGGCCAGACTAGCTGATGTTGGCAGTAGAGTTAAATTGACACTTTTTGCAGTATGAGTTTCAAATTATTTTGAGGCACCTTTAAGTTAATTAGCAGACTCATGAGCTGCTGCAATAATCTTTCTGAAGGCCTAAGACAACCCTTTTGTTCTCAACAGTCAGAAATGCTCCAAACCAACTATCTGAGGTTTAAATTGCATTTTTTCAAAAAAAATATTCTACAAAAGATTTGTTTTAAAAGGTCGGTTCGTCTACTTAAATTTCTAAATATTGTTGAAATAAATATTAAATATCCACATATTCAAATATTCAAATATGTTGGGTAAACTAACAAGCTCTTGAAAGGTGTCCTAAAAAAATCTCTCACATGACTTTACATAGGTGAAAGAAAAGAAAAAAAACACTGAGCTTTTCAGCAATAAAGCTATAACAAATTATTCTCTCAGTTCCTTATTTCCTTCAAACGCAACATCTGCCAACTAGACATATTTGGGGGATTGGGTTAAACCTAGTCATATGCCCAATTTAAAAATCTCACTCTAACTCTAGGATTTAGTCTCCCATCTCCAAAGCCAAGAACAGAAGCCTGTTACTTAAAGTCTATCACAGTTAAAGCTACCGGGAAAAACACCTTAAACTCAAAATACCCAAAACACAATGCTGAGGATGTTCTTCCTGTCCAAAATATCAGCAGCCTCCCTCCGCAAAACTCCACCCTGGATGTTCAGAGTAATATCATTTTTACCTTCCTACCAGAGCCGTTTGGATATGTGTTTTTACTTTGATACATACAGTGGAAATGAAGGTTGGTGAAGAGTGACTTCAAAAAACCCACTTCCCATAAAAGGATAAAGAATGCACCTTTTTGTGTTTCTTCACCACCTTGCTTAAAAACAACAGACCACCAGAGGTGACAGAGGAAAATAATCATTTTCTAATTTTCTAATGAATATAAATAAGGAATCACACCAGCAAATAGAAATGAACACCACTTCATATGAAAAAACAACAACTGCTGAACATACAGTAGGAACGAGGGTTCCGTAACAGGACGAGGAACCTAGACATGCCTTAAAAGCCTTTTACAAGAACTAGAAGTCAACTTATTCTGGATTTCAAATAACTAAAGAGGATCCTTCTCTGTGATGATGCTGCTTGTAAGACAACAAAACAGAGATGTTAAATGGCAAAAGAGATTAACTGAAAGAGTCCCTTCTGTGTCGTTGCTAAAATTAGTGGATCAGGCCTTAAGGCTGAAAAACAAGCTCTGTCAGAGGAGGAGGAGAGAAGCAAAGAGAAGGGTGAAAGTTCTTGGCTTTACATACCTGTAACCTATGGTAAAGATCTACTTGATAAGTATGGATAAATAAAATAGTGTGTGCCAATACTACTAATCACATATTTATTTACTTGTATTAGTATAGTAAGGAACTTTTTCCAGTATCAAGATGTTCATAAAAAAAAAAAAAAATAATAATTTTAAACTACAACAGCAATAAGTTTGAGGCTACCTGTTTGGACCGGAGGTTCCTGAAGGTGAGATCAGGACTTCATTTTGGTTTATGAAACACCAAAAAAAAAAAAAAAAAAAAAAAACATAAAATAACAGCTAACAGCTTATTTTCTCCATCATCATTTGAATACTTCAAAATCAGTTCCTACAAATAGATGAAACTGGGGAAATATCTGTTTGCTGAGGCTCACAATAGGTCTATAAAAGGTGTTCTAATAAAATAAATCTAAGGATGGCAATCAAATTAAAAGATTGGGTATTTTAAGCACTTTTTCAAAACGACAATGTGTAACTGCAAAAACAGGGTAGGCTCATTTGAACCCTTTTTGCACATATAAACAGGGGTTGCTAATACAAGTGGAAGTTGCTTTATTACTGAAAAGAAAGCAACAGTTTTCCATGCAGAATAAAGAAGCTGCTCTTTGTTTTTCAGCTCTAAATAATAAGTAAAGGTGCTGAAACACAAAGAACCAGAATCAAACTCCATATCCCAACATCTTTACATTTTCTCCTGCTATATGAAGCTGGAGGCATCAGTGAGTATCTCCTGGCTTATGTCTTACTGTCTACTCTCACAGCGCATGAATCACTTTCAAGTGCACTCAAGATCAGCTCCAGCAGGGCAATGATGTGTTTAATTTATTTTGGTTAACTCGCCGAGTCCATTCATTTTTTAAAACGGCGTTCTAGGCAGCTGGCTAAAAAAAGCCCCGGAAGCATGAATAAATGAGGTGCTTGTGCTAAAACGGACTGGACCAGGCACGCAGGAGTTGATTGAGTGTGTGAAGAAAAAGGAGACGAAGCAAGAGAGAAGAGTTTTATTCTCACAGACAGGTACCGGGATGCAGATTCACACACAAACACACAAGCAGGAACGCATTGCAGATCCCTCCATGCTATAAGAGCGAGAAGTTCAGCAACTGCTGAGCAGAGCATGAGTAAACTAAATACTAATGAATTTACCATGACGCCGCACACTTGTGCACTCATACATGCATGTGAACTCAAGGCACAGCGAGTTTAAATGTCATCATCCAAGATCTGCCAAATGGTGCAAGAGTAAAATCAAGCCTACTGGGACAGACAGAGCTGCTGATGAGTCCTTTCCTCCAGTCACTATCACCGTTATATTCAATAAAAGAAAAAAAAATCTCCTTTGCGTGACAACAGATTTGAGTGAACGTGTTATTTTCCGGTCTGGATTAAACGTAATCTGCTTCCACTGAGAATCTGGACACCATAACCTTGAGGGCAGAGACAACAATGACATCCAGAGGCAACGCAAACACTGAAAGCCACTCAATGAGGGAATAAATGCTCTACATTACGTGTGCGGGTCTTCTTGATGTTCAAATCGGTCTCCGTTTTGCTGCCCCAGCTATGATAAGTGCTCTCTGAACGGAAAACATGATAATCAGACTCTAGTATGGCACGCAGAAGGAAGTGCAGCTCAAACTAAAACTTAAAGGGTGAAACCACATAATGCGTCCCATTAGGGTGTTTAAAATCAAATACAAGTTGTATTTCCAAAGTATTTTTGGTAGAACAATGCTCTTCTATAAAAACCAAAGGTTTTTGCAGAAACATTGCCATATTTGAGAGCCAGAATGTGAACTTGACCCAGGACTAGTTGACGTTTTAAAGTTTCAAGACAACAGAAGAAATAGTTTCGAGAGCAATTGTCTTTTTAATGTGTGTGAAAGTTTTGGAAAGGCTTTGTGGATCTTGCATAAGGCTTGTTATGCATAGAATATAAAAATACAGCTAATTTCATCATGCTGTTGATTTATTTCTTAAATCTGCCCCTTTATTTTCACTCAAAATAAATCCATTAAATACTGTAACTGCAAGTCTGTTTTCACAAAGTATTTAATGAATAAAAAACAACATTTGAATTGGAACTTATTTTAATAAACTAACAGTTTTTTGCATGAAACAAGTCAACACGCATCTCTATCAGTCAGTTAATGAGGGCCTGTGATGATAAATATATGAATTATTAATTCAGACGGCTGAATTTTGCTCAAGTTCTCATATCTTTTTTTAACCTCTTCAAAAAAGCAGCTGCAAAACGATTCTTATACACACAAATCAAAACCTTTATACCGCTATCCTCTTTTAATCATAAATTATTCCTGTTTAGAGCAAAAACATGTTGGGAAAACTGTTTAATTGTGACCTCCTATCTGTGATATACCACCTGGTCCTGTCACATTCGCTTAACCCATGATGTCAAAGCGTCAAGTTCCTCTCTGTCTCCATTTCTGGTGCTTCCTGTCTGGTTGCAATAATCATATCATATCATCCCCTGATTTGAAATGAGCAGCGCAGCCATGAGCTGTCAGAGTGAAGAGATTTGTTGTTGACTCGCAGAAATCGCAGGAAAAACAACAACAACACGTAATCGAACCCTGCACGCATCAAAAGAAGAAGCAGGAGACGTGAGTAATACTTTGATCTTCTGTTCCGAGGATGATTTGGCGGAACTTAAATTCCCACAATAAATGGTTGGAGGCTAATTTTCCTTCATGTCTTGCTTAATTTAGAGCCATCAACTGAAATCATGCTTGTCTTTGAATTAATCTGCAGCTGAGAGCAAACTTTCTGGGGTTTTTTGTTGTTGTTGTTTTTCTTTTTTTTTTTACGTTGTAGGCTTGGTTTATACAGCTAGAGTAGCTTGCTAAAGTATTTAGATAGCATTTAGATTTTATGTTACGACTATGTGCTTGTTTTATGATAGACCAATTTTTTTGTAATTTCTTTTGTCCATAAAAATTCTATGTTTTTGAATAGTTTTTCAAGGCACTGCATGTGCATTTCTGCCTATGTTTGGGCATATCTTTGGGCATATACATTTGTCAGTCATGTTCCTTACAGTAATCTGCTGGTAGGTGGCTCAGCTATCCACAAGACGACTTGCAGCAGATATTACAGCTATATACCCTGCAGACATCACAGCATCAAAGCCATTCTGTTGTTGCTCTACTTTCCGAGGGACACTTTCCGGTGCACAGACAAGAAAGACAAATCAGACTTAAATAGCTGCACACACGGCTGTATGCTAATTTCTGTAAAGAAGCATATCTTCACACTCCAATTTTGGTGCATCAAGACTGGTAAGGCATTGAAAAGCTAGTAGGTGTTCTTAATATAGCTGCAAGTTGAAAACAAACTTTCAGACTAAGCAAAAAATAGAGACCGACATCAGTTTTTATAGTAATTTAAGAAATAATGCAATCTGCAGTATGCTGTCTCCAAGTATGAAGCAGGTTATTAGTTGGAAGGCCTTTTTATTTTCTATGGACAGAACATGGCAAATTTATCTACTGTTTTAAAGTTATAAACACTTTCAGTCTGCAAAACCAGCCTCAAGAGTAAACTAATCATTATAATAATGTGGAAATGACTTTGTTCTGGGCAACATTTTTCTGATATAGCCAAAGATTTTCTCATTGCTGTCATCCCCTTAACATAACCCAGCTGTTGATTTCTGCGGCTGCTGTTAGCTAAGCTAAAGAAATCAGTGAAAAATTGGTTTTATTGAGAATTCTTCAGAATACAGCGGGAAGATTAAACTGCATGATTAAAAACATGAATAAAAGAGTGAATACACCTCTGTCAAATGTATAACAAACCCATTGTATTGCCTAAGCAGTACATTAGAACTGACACTACATTTACAATTACAAAACCCAGAGGGTAAGATATTTATGGGCAACCTGGACTGGTGGAAGCATAAGTTCTGTCTACTGCCAAAGAAAGATGTAGTTGTTTGATTTGTGAAGCTGCAGCTACAAAGCTTTAGGCACGTTTCCACTATTGGGACTTCAGGGTAATTTTACGGGAACATCCCAGTATGCGCGTGTCTCCACTTCACTGGGCGTTTTCGGGGCCATTTCAGGAACCAGCAGAGTACCAGTATGGGGGCATGTACTCAGAATGGCCCGAGTGAGTCGCTCAGCGGGAGCTGTGGTTAAGTCATGCTGATTGGTTGTATTTCAAAGGGAAATGAGCAGATAAAATAAGAAGAGTTGCTGGCGAAGCAGTTTATAACAGCAGCAAACAGAAATAAGCAACAAGCCCTGTTTCTTCCATGTCGATCTCTTGTAACTTCTGCTGCTCTGGGCGCCTTTTTGTGCTGATCAGTGGCGCCGGTCGCTGCTGAGACTGTCGTGATATGCGGATGTCTTAGCTGATTCCTTAAAAGGGGGGGGTTTTAGGCTTCTTCTAGGCATATATTACCCTTCTACACTCCAATAAAATTGTCACCGTAAGTCTTTTAAAAGTCCGTCATATATCCAAATCCACCTTAAAAAAATATACTTCCGTATTGGACGCCTTGATTTTCGCCTGTGCCTCTCTAAGAACCTCCTACTCTTTCTGACACTCCCCCTTCAGTTCGTCTGAACTGAACACATTCTTCAACAGGTTCAGTTCAGAAACTAGCTCAGCATCCCCCTCTCCTGTTCCCAGCCAAACAGACATTCCACTCTCCTCTGATCAACAGCTTTCCTGTTACACCTCGGATGTTTTATCCTTCACCTCAGCCATGGACTCTTCTAATTCCCCAAGTTTGACTTCAACCAAGTCAGGAAATGCTGCTATCCCCTTTGCCTCCCCCTCCCACTTGTCTGTCTCCAAAGGTCAGGTGAAGAGGCAGCTGGAGAAACTGAACCGGAACAAGGCTGCAGGTCCAGATGGTGTCTGCCCCAGAGTCCTGAAGGCCTGTGCCGAGCAGCTCTGTGGGATTCTGCAGCACATCTTCAACCTTAGCCTAACTCAGGAGAAGGTTCCAGTGTTGTGGAAGACATCCTGCCTTGTTCCAGTACCCAAAAGAACTCACCCATCAGTCATCAATGACTATAGACCCGTTGCCCTGACATCCCACATCATGAAGGTCCTGGAGAGACTCCTGTTGGCACCCTTGAGTAAGCAAACAAGAACGTATCAGGACCCGCTGCAGTTTGCTTATCGCTGTGGAGTTGGAGTTGAAGATGCCATCATCCACCTGCTTCAACCAACCCACTGTCATCTGGACAAAGCAGGCAGCACTGTGAGAATCATGTTCTTTGATTTCTCCAGTGCATTTAACACAATTCAGCCTGATTTGCTTTGTCAGAAACTCATGAAGACACAGGTGGAGCCCTCAACAATCGCCTGGATCAATGACTACCTGACCAACAGACCACAATTTGTGAGACTGAAGAATTGTGTGTCAAACCAGGTGGTCAGCAGCACAGGAGCACCACAGGGGACCGTACTCTCACCATTCCTTTTCACTCTGTACACCTCAGACTTCCAGTACAAATCAGAGACCTGTCATCTGCAGAAATACTCAGATGACTCTGCAATTGTCGGGTTTATCAGAGATGGACAATAAGCTGAATACAGAGAGCTGGTGGACCGCTGTGTGACATGGTGTGAAAACAATCGTCTCACCTTGAATGTGAACAAAACAAAGGAGATGATTGTAGATTTCAGAAGAAACAGGGATAAGTCAAAAACTGTTTCCATCATGGGAGAAGAAGTGGAGATGGTTGAGGAGTATAAATACCTCAGAGTTCACCTTGATAACAGACTGGACTGGAAGCGCAACAGTGAAACCGTCTACAAGAAGTGACAGAGCAGACTGTACTTCTTGAGGAAGCTTAGGTCCTTCAAGGTTTGCAGCAAGATGCTGGAGATCTTCTACAAGTCTGTTGTGGAGAGTGTAATCTCTTCAGCCATCATCTGTTGGGGTAGCAGCATCAGAGCCAGGGATTTAAATAGGCTAAACAACCTGATAAAGAAGGCAGGTTCTCTTCTGGGGACAACTGTGGAACATCTGGAGATGATGATGCAAAGAAGGATTCTTCATAAAATCAAAAAAATTATGGACAACCCTGAGCATCCTCTTCATGAGACAGTCACACAACAACAGAGCGTCTTCAGTCGGAGGCTTCTTCAGTTTCGCTGCAATACGGACCGCTACAGGAAATCCTTCCTGCCCACAGCTATCATATCTACAACAACTCCTTAAAGAATTAGTTATATGAGCTGTACCAACACTTAATTTCCCTCTGGGATCAATAAAGTATTTTTGAATTTGAATTTAATTTTGTCACATACTGTGCATCATCGCAGAATGCATGGAGTCGGAAAATAAATCCAACAAAAGACGCGCAGCTGCAGCTGGTGTGTTATAATTACTGCACCTGGGACTCAGCCGGAGTTGTGTGAGGTGGGGAGGGGTAGGGAAGCTCTGCAGGGACGAGGCTCTCGGCTGAGTACATAAGGTCGGGGGAGGAGATGGGTGGAAAAGGCGGGGATAGGTGGGAGCAGGCATTTCAGCAACCCCGAGAACTACCAGCAGAGACATGAGTGAATGGGTCAGAGCAACACTTCAGGCATGTTTTTAATGAGGGAAAGACAGTTTCTCAGGATATTTAGCTTCAGAAAGTCCATTTTGCACAATACACCCCTTTAACGGCCGACTGTGTATGGAGACAAGGCGGCTGAGAGGAGCAGGCCAACAGAATACCCCATCCGAAAAAGATCTGATTAAATTACCCTGACATTTCGATAGTGGAAACGCACCTTTTGATTTCAGTTAGGTTGTTGTAGCAGCCTAATGAGTCCCTGTAGCATGCTGCTGGGGTCACTGAGTCTCCCAACTGTTGAAAACAAGTGTATCCTGCCAGTTTATGGTGATGCTTGCATAATTGAGGGATTCATAGACTCTAGGCTTTGAAATCTCATTCCACACAAACAGAAAACCAAACGGGGTCCTTTCATGAAAAAGGAGGTTACATCATTCTTATTTACAGGTACTGCAAGCAGTTTGCAAATATATTGAAGGGTAAAGTGAACTTAGCACCAAAGTTCCAGCACCTACATGGTGTTTCATCTCATTCTTAATCCATAGGGTTTGATATGTCAAGCCAGCCTTTGAGAATTTGACAGCTTTAAATGCTTTGGAGTGACTTTCCACAGGGAATGCATTTCTGGAGAGCTTTCAACATCCTTCCTGAGGGGCATTTCTGAGGTCAAGCACTGATGTTGGACTTAAAGGCCTGTCCCACATTGTCTACTATAATTGATTCCAAATGTGTTCTGTTTTGTTGAGGTCAGGCATCTGCTTATCTTCTGTGCTGCTTTGTTAGTTTTTCTTTTATGGTTGTATTGTAACATTGTGTCTGGAGGGAAGATAGCTCAAAAGGGACAAGGAAAGATTTTCAGTAACGAAAAATATCCATCAATGTAGTGATACTACCTAGATGGTGTGTAATAAAAAAATAACTGGTGAGGTAGCTGGCTATCTAAAGCAGAGTTTATTCAGAAATACTATATGGCCCACTAATAGTATACATAAAATTTTGCATTTGCTGTTATTTCAACTTTTAACTTAAGTTCTCTCTCTTTCATTTCTCTTCGTAGAGGCTACATCTGGTCTGGCATTCTGTTAGCTGTGACACCTTCACAGACATGTGGCGGCGCTACCGCTGTTTGTTGCTCTTTAAACTTGACACAATGCGCTCAGGTAAGTGTTGTTCTCTTGGCAGCTGCCTAACTCTTACATTGGTTCACCTGACAGAGTGGCATGATTCACCACTCCAGTGAACAGAGAAAATTCGGGAGCTTAGAAACTGAGGAGGGGTGGACATGACAGTAAAGTAGAAGAACTAATCAGAGGCAAATGGGAACAGCTGAGGGAGATTGCAGGCAGAGCGGAATCAGGTGATTGGAAACAGCTGTGAGCAAATTGGGAAACTGGATCTAAACCAAAAGGAAAAGTCTGACAAGTAATCTAAGAGAGAGAAATACCAAAATACAAGAAGCAGAATACAAGAATAAACCAGGAAACTAAATACAAAGGAATAAACAGATACGGCGAGACCTAAAAGGCAATACGAATGAGACTAAACAAAGCAAGACCAGAAAAGCAATTACAAAGAACACAAACACAAATGAAAACAAAAACAAAAACCCAAACATCATAGGATCATGACACTTAAGCCTAGTTTATGCTTCTCTGTCAGGAAGTTTGCACTCACACGCACACATATTGATAGACGTTTTCCTTTTGTACTCCTCTGTGGTTGCGAAGCAATTCCCCACCATGACAGCAGGGGTGTAGACCTTTTCTGGCCGGTCTGACTACCATCGCAGTGACGTCTCTGGTCGACGACAGTTTATATGTAAACGCACATCCACTCAACGAGCAATGGCCGACAGAGAACGAGTTTTGATTGAGCTGGAAAGCTTTTTACTAGAAGTGCAGCGCATAGAATACTCTAAAAAAACGCATGTAAACAAACAAACATAGCGGTCTGTTTTGTTGTTCTCTACACTTCCTGGTGTTCCAAATCGCCAAAAGAACCCTCTCCTAAAAGCTGCCTTGACCACTAATTACATCGACTATACAGCACCGTTCTGGTGAAATGATCTCGGGCTGATAAATCACAAACGTGCGCTCTCCATTGCGTTCGACGGATAGTTAAAAAATCGGGCTCTACTCCCGTCTGCGTGTTTCCACAGACCGAGAAGTATAAACTGGGCTTTACTCTGTAATTTTATATGGCCTACCACTTCATGGTTGAGTTGCTCTCATTCCCAATCACTCAATCACTTTGTTATATTAATCCTAACAGTTGACTGTGGAATATTTATTGCAGAGGAAATTTTAAGACTGGACTTATTCCACAGGTGGTATCCTATCACGGCACCACATTGAAATTCCCTGAGCTCCTGAAAACAAGCCGTTCTTTCACAAAAAAGCTGTAGAAAAAGCCTGCTTGGCTAGCTGTGGGATTTTATGAACCTGTGGCCATGAAAGTGGTGGGAAAAACTGAATTTAAGTATTTGAATCATTGAGAGAATATTTTTAGCAGTAACTTTCTTTCAGTAGCAGTCTACAGGGCTGCCCTGTCTCTCTGCTCATAATTGTGAACAATCTAAATATTTCCTCTACTCACATGTCTCAGCAGACCCTTCCTATCTGCAAGTTTGTGTTTAAGCAGATGTTAAAAATAAAAATTTAGTTTGATGTAACGTTAACAAGCATTTATATTCACTAAAGTTAATCTCTTTATATCTAAATGCATTAAAGTTGTTGTTTTTTATTCGCGAAAGAAGAGCAAAGGGCAGATCACAGAAAGGCTCTTTGTGTCCCGTGGCCGGCTGCTTACAGGGAACAGCGCAATCTCCAGTGTGAGCGGGCAGAACAATCGGCACCATAAATTGTTTGTCTCTTTATATAAGTCCCTCACAAAATGTTCTCTGTTTTTGCAGACACCAGGACAATGATGAAGAATCCTCTGAGCTGGGAGGCAGCCAGAAATGTGGCGCAGTGAAACTTCCTCTGTACATGCCAGCAAGTATGTGTGTGTATTTCTGTGTTTGTGAAGGAAGAGTTGGCTACATAAAACATTCAAAGCTGCAGAAAGCAGAGAGAAGAACAGCTGACAGCTTAAAGATTTATCAGTGTGCTAAAGCAACAAGACGGAGTCTCAGCTGAGCCTGAGCTTACACAGAAAACGGGATAAACTGTGTTAAAATGTCTCTGCAGTCCAACCTTTGGGGCACGTAGGTAACATATAAGAACTATTTGATTAACTTCTGCACCAAACATGAATTTCCATGAAAGCTGCTCAAGTCTTCGCTGTTGATGTAAAAACAGAGCCCGTTTTTAGTCACCTGGGATTGCTCTTCAGAACCTTTCCTGCATTTCTGGAATGGACAGTTCTTTGAGGAATTATTCATACCCCACAACGTTTAGCACATTTTTATGCATTTAACCAGGATCTTACTTCCGGATCTGACTTTTTCTTCATTTCAACACAAATATACCTCTAACAGGGTTATTTCAAGATTGTCCTATAAGCTGCTCCTTCCATCTTCCTGTCACCTTTGAGACAGGAACAGGGTTCCTTGTCTCTGATGAAGAAAAGCATCCCTGCAGCATAATGCTCCCACCACCATGTCTCACCATGGCAGATGGGAAGTCAGTACCAGAAATGACAAACAGATAAACTGTATTTACTAATAAGGTGACTTCTGAAGTAGGGCTGCAACAACGAATCAATAAAATGGATAAAATTTGATGATAAAATGCGTTGGCAATGAATTTCGTCATCGACTCGTTGTGTAGCGTGATTACGACGCCATATGTGGTCGCCAGTTGCGCAACTTTTTTTTTTTTGAGCAAACTTTACTTAACAGTCAATGCGCGTAAATTGCCAAATAGGCTTTAGGCTGCAGTGGAGCAGCGCATGGCAGACACACATGGAAAATGTCAGAAGCAGGTAGACGTAAGAAGATAAAAACTTCAAATGTTTGGTAGCACTTTATCTTAAACAAAGTAAAGACATTTGTTATCTGCAACATTTGCAAGTCAGACCTTGCCTGGCACGGGAGTACAACGGTGATGATGCAGCATCTCAAACGGAAGCACGTCAAAGTCATCATCGAGGAAGAGGAGAGCTCAGTATCTGGGTAAGTTGCGAAAAACGATGGTAATTTTTATTTAAACTCTGCTGTTTGGGAACACTTCGGCTTCCCGATGAAGTATGAAAATGGGGAAAAAATAAGATAAGACAGACGACACCAGTGTGCCGGTGTTACGTCGATATGATTCCCCCATCCAGAGCTGTTTCAGCTCCAGCCGTACTCGCTTAAGGAGAACTGTGAAGGCTGTTAAACACTGGGGAAACACTGTCTGACGGTCCTCTCAGGATCTGTTTCCCCTAGGCTAAATTGGTAAAAAAAAATGCTGATTTGTTTAAACTGTACAGAATGACTTTTTTATGTTTAACAAGATATAAAAAAATAATTTCCAAAAGGAAAATCTTTGTTTGTTTGTTTACATCTTTGTTTTCTGAGAATATGTTTTTGGAGATTTTGATGCAAGTAAAGTTTATTTTTAAAGGTTTACCTGTTTACACAACAGAAAAAACTTTTTTTCAATATTTTACTGTACCGATTTTTTTTTATTTTTTATGAATAAAAGTTAATGTGTACATTGTAGTGTTATGCTGACTCTTTCATTCAAAGCCATTTAAAACAATTGTTCATTTATTGTTATTTAATATTTCAACAGCTTTAAGACATTTGAGGTGATGGCATGTTGTTTTGAGCGCTATTGAACTGTTTTCTAATAATGTTCTGTTAAATGAAGTGAAGGAACGAGAGAAAAAACGTTTCTGTAGCACTTTTTAAAATTTCCCCCGCTAATCCGATTAATCTGATCAATCCGATTAATCGAGTTGAAACCCCATCCGATTCATCGATGATCCAAATAATCGTTTTTGGCAGCCCTATTCTGAAGGCAATTAGTTACTCTGTATTTTCAAGTAGGGGTGAATACAAATGCATACTATACTTTATAGATTTTTATGCATTAATGTTTAACACCATCTTATTTTGAAATTTTTTGTCATTTTACTCTCAATTTTTTGCCTAATTACTGATCTGGTAAAAAAAACAAAAAACGGCATTACTTTGTGAAATGCAAACAATTTCCCTGACATGTGAGCTGATAAGTCAGCGCAGCAATACAGCTTGTGTTTACATGTTCCTGTCCTGTGGGGGAGAATCATCTCATGTTTATGTGGCCAATCTTAAAGAATGTAAACCATCATGCAAAATGGTGGCCTGCAAAATAAGCAGTCTACTTGCTCCAATGTATTTCTGAGGTTTAAGTGGTGCTGATCTGTGGGAAGAACAGAGAGCAATATAGAAAACTCTGGAGAGAGGAAAGAAATGTGCCAGCGCTGACAGCTGACTTTTACACAGCCAGTCTGTTCTAATGCAAACAGTTATAAAACAAACCAAATGGGTCAACTTGCAGAGAAGAAGTCTAAAAATAACTGGCCCCAGCTGAACCAGGTTCCAGGTCTGCAAATCATGCTGGGTAAATATTGGAGCCACGACAGGAAAACTCCTGAAACGTGAACACAGAACAGGCTTGTGCTGCAAGAATCATTTGTAAAAAAAATTAAAAATCTGAAGAGTGTGACAAAGCAACATTCATTGATTGTCATGGTTCCAGGGTGTTTGTGTTTTGTTAAATTGTCCTCCTTTTGTTTTCAGGTGTTTCATTAGATTCCCTTCCAGATTTATCTTTAGTTTCTTAAGAGTCTTCTGTCTCCCAGTTGATTACTTCCACCTGCTCTCTCCCTCCCACCTGCATCTACTCCCACTAATTGATCATTGGTCTTCTCGGTCACTTCCTCATTTCCTCCTCAGTATAAATTCGGTCCTCTCTCAGTCACTACTCGCTGGTCCGTCGTCGTTCTTCCCTTGCCGGTTCCTGCCCTCGTTGTTGCCCATCCTGGTTCCTGTTTTTCCCTATTTGCTGCCATTCTTCCCTCTCTGGTTCCTGCCTTCCTGGTTGCCCGTCTGGTTCCTGTTTTTTTCCCGTTTGCTGCCTTTTGATCCTCCTGAGTTATGTAAGTTCCTTGTCCTTGTTTTCATTAAATTATTTTGTTTATACTTGCTGCATTTTGGGTCCTCCTTAACGTTGAAACATGACATTGATGTTGATATGATAATGCAGATTAATACCAAAAAATAGGTGCAGTGTTTAGAAGTCATCCCAGGGGTGTGGGATGGGGGGAGGGGGGTGCTGATGTGAAGTTTAAGAAAACTATTGTAAGATCAGCTTATGTATTTTTAAAACCCACCACAGATAGAAACGCTTGCATTCACACACCATCACATGCTCCCAGTTTCTCCTGCTGCCTGCTTGAGCCACGCTACAGCATGCTAATCTGTTGGCATGACAACTCGAGTGGGATATTAGCTTGGCCTAGAAAATATGGCTATGCAGAAAAGATGAATGAGCAGCGAGACATGAATAAAAGACAGCCTCAGACAGCATGCAGCCTAATTACAGACTCCACTATGTTTCCCACAAGACTGCACAATGTCCTGTCTTTCTAAATAAGTGTCTTTGGATGCAGCATCTGCATCCTTGTGAGGTTGTATCCCTCCTACTCCACATCTCCTTTTGCTTTATAAGTGTTGTAGTTTTCCTCTCAGTGTTTCCTTAAAGCCTAAGAGGTTATCTGGGATAGCCAAAAGGAGCTAGAGCCTGTTTAGGTGCCATAAAACAGATCTGAATTTACAGTTTAATTCCAGCTAATAGCTTAAGAAGAGTGTGCACAGACAGGGTTGGTTTTACTGCTGCTGCGAATGATTGCGTTAAACATTTAGGAGTGTTCTTACCTCTCAGAGCTAATGCCGAGCATCTGAAAAGCAGTGACAAATCATTTCAAGCAGGGAAAAGCCACAACAGGTTTGGTCAGAGATCAAACAAACAAATGTGTGGCCAACAGGCATGCATTATTTATTCCAGAGGATCAAAATCCCGATTTATTATGGTAATTGTTTTTGGTACAAAACGTTAATATCTGCAGTCACAAGTGGCGGTTCTTGGAGGAATGTCACCCTCTCTCACCCCCAGTCCCTCTTTCAGCCACCCTACAAACAAAAAACCCATTTATTATGTCACTTATCAGAAACATTGGGAATTAAAAGACATGGATTTCACTTAGTCTATTATCATGTTTGTCCTAATTTAAAATACCCATAATGTACAGTTTTTTTCAAAAACAGAATAGAAAATTAATAAATCTCAATTCTCTTGTTTCAAAGAATCCCATTAGTTTTAGCAGACTATATAATAATACATAAGATTTTCAACTGTATAGTCAGTGCAGTACAAACTCTTTACCAAAACACCTGAATAATAATAAATCACTGAATTATAAACTTCAAAACAGATGCCAACTTCCCCAGCCATCTATGATCTATTTTCTCAGAGTGATTTCATGATGCACACCACAGGGGGGAGCCTATTCCCATTGACTTCCAAATAGGCCAAAAAAACCAGTCCATGCACAACTGACTGTATTTTCTCCCACTTGTCGCACCCTGTGGCGTGCCACCCTGGGCAGAAAGCCATTTTGTCCATGTCTGCTGTCACATCACCAAATAACTATCCCTACATTGACTTGCGTACTCCAAACTAATCCTTTCATGTCTATATCTGTATATCTTTCATGTCTATATCTATACCTCTGTATGTAGTCTTTTCGACATTTTTTCGGTTTTTGTGACCTTGCCAAGACATTCAAATCCTCTGACATAACAGACGCATCAGCAGACAAAACACACGGTCACTGGATTCCAGCTTAGTTAAATGCTGCCCTATAAAAACAAATTAATCTATTGTGAAACCCCTGTCAGTTGGATGATGGAGGGCAGAATAAACTAGGGTTTTGTCAATTTACTAAAAACGTAAAGGAAATAATAATTATTCCAAGAATGTGCAGCAGCTATATATCTTAAAAATGCTATGATGGATTTACTGTGGCTGCTGTTGTTTTTCAAGACGCAGCTTTCCCCAATTTATTGCTTCTCTGCACCTATAATGAACTATTTTTGCTAAGTCTTGACTTGTCAAGCATTAGTTGTGTTTTACATGTGAAAATCATATCCTGTATTCCCCTTTACAGTACATCTGGAACAAAGGAGTAAGGTAGCAAGACAGAAGTCTTGTCTTCCAAAGAAAAAAAGGATTGACTAAATTCTTCTGAAAACCTTGTGGTAAAACGATCTGATGAATCCGAACTTGAACATTTTGAACACAGTTCCAAAAGGTAGTTTAGTACCTAAAGTAGACGGTGCATCAACCAAGAAAATGGTACACTCACAGTGAAACAAGGAGGTGGCAGCATTACACTGTAGGGTTATTAGTTTTTAACATGGAACTGATGTTTTTTATCAAAATGGATTTGAGGTATGAAAAGTTCCATTTACTAGCAGGTTTCCCCCCAAACCATCAGTTAGAAAGCTGAAGATGAGGAGATGTTTAATTTTTAGCGTTACTGTGTGTTCTATGATACGTCCAAGTTAACAATAAAAAATGACTTCACCTGGAGAATTTTAGCATTTTGGAATGGCCCATAGTCCAGAATCAATTCTGGCCAGATATAGCAAGTGACCTAAAATTGTCAGTGGACATCAAATTTCCTCACAGTCTGTGAGGTTTGGATAACTTACAAAGCAGAGTTAGCAAATCAGAACAAAGGTGACATCCTTTGTAATGTCACCCTGGTTGGCAATGACAGAGGTCAAATGTTTCCTGTAGGTCTATACCAGGTTTACACACACTGTAGCTGGTATTTTGGCCCATTCTTCCATGCAGATCTTCTCTAGAGCTGTGATGTTTTGGGGCTGTTGCTGGGCAACACAGACTTTCAACTCCCTCCACAGATTCTCTATGGGATTGAGGTCTGGAGACTGGCTAGACCTCTCCATAACCTTGAAATGCTTTTTACGTAGCCATTTCTTTGATGCCCGGTTGCTTTGGGATCATTATCATCCACCTACTTCAACCAACTCACTGTCATCTGGACAAAGCAGGCAGTACTGTGATGATCATGTTCTTTGATTTCTCCAGTGCATTTACCACAATTCAGCCTGATTTGCTTTGTCAGAAACTCATGAAGACACAGGTGGAGCCCTCAACAATCGCCTGGATTAATGACTACCTGACCAACAGACCACAATTTGTGAGACTGAAGAATTGTGTGTCAAACCAGGTGGTCAGCAGCACAGGAGCACCAAAATGGACCGTACTCTCACCATTCCTTTTCACTCTGTACACCTCAGACTTCCAGTACAAATCAGAGACCTGTCATCTGCAGAAATACTCAGATGACTCTGCAATTGTCGGGTGTATCAGAGATTGCTAAACAACCTGATAAAGAAGGCTGGTTCTGTTCTTGGGACAACTGTGGAAAATCTGGAGATGATGATGCAAAGAAGGATTCTTCGTAAAATCAAAAAAATTATGGACAACCCTGAGCATCATCTTCATGAGACTGTCACACAACAACAGAGCGTCTTCAGTCGGAGGCTTCTTCAGTTTCGCTGCAATACAGAGCGCTACAGGAAATCCTTCCAGCCCACAGCTATCATCATCTACAACAACTCCTTAAATAATTAATTATATGAGCTATACCAACACTTAATTTCCCTCTGGGAAGTATTTTTTAATTGAATTGAATTGTCATGCTGGAAGATCCAGACACGTTTCATCTTCAATTCTCTCACTGATGGAAGGAGGTTTTTGCCCAAAATCTCACAATACATGGCCCCATTCATCCAGTCCTTAATACGGATCAGTCATCCTGTTCCCTTTGCAGAAAAGCAGCCCCAAAGTGTTATGTTTCCACCCCTATGCTTCACAGTGGCTTTGGTGTTCTTGGGATGCAACTCAGCATTCTTTCCCCTCCAAACATGGCGAGGGGCGTTTATACCAAAGAGTTCTATTTCGGCCTCATCTGACCACATGACAATCCTCCTCTGGATCATCCAGATTGTCTCTGGCAAACTTTAGATGGGCCTGGACGTGCTGGCTTAAGCAGGGAGACTGGTGGACTTTAATCCATGACGACGTAGTGTGTTACTAATAGTAACCTTTATTACTGAGGTCCCAGCTCTCTCCAGGTCATTAACCAGTTTCCCCAGTGTAGTTCTGGGCTGTTTCCTCACCGTTCTCAAGATAATGTGTACCTCAAGATCATGTGATCTAACATGGATCCCCAGGTCCAGGGAGATTGTCAGTGATCCATTTTCTAATAATTGCTCCAACAGTTGATCTCTTCTCACCAAGCTGCTTGTCTATTGAAGATTGTCTCATCCCAGTCTTGTTCAGGTGTACAATCTTGTCTCTGGTGTCCTTGGACAGTTCTCTGGTCTTGTCCATGTTGGAGTTTGGAGTCTGACTGTTTGAAGGTGTGGACAGGTATCTTTTATACAGATAACAAGTTCACATAGGTGCCATTAATACAGGAAACAAGTGGAGGATAGAAGAGCTTCTTAAAGAAGGAATAACAGGCCTGTGAGGGCCAGAATTCTTGCTTGGTTGTAGGTGCTAAATACTTATTTTCTGCACAATTATACAAATCAATTCTTTAAAAATCATACAATGTAATTTTCTGGATTTTTCTTTTACATTCTGTTTCTCACAGTTGAAGTGTACCTATAATCAAAATTACAGACCTCTTTCATCTTTTTAAGTGGAACAACTTGCACAATCGTGGGCTGCCAAATACTTTTTTGCCTGTACATTGTTTAAACAATGTGTTCAGGATGTGTGGGATCTGCAGAGATGATAGCTGCCCTTTTCCTGTACCCTAGACCTGTACAAATCCTAGAAGGAGGGAAGGTCAGCCCAGATTATCCTCTCTGCAGACCTAATTGCTTGTTGTAGTTTGGACCTGTCCTGTTTTGTGGCTAAACCAAAGCACACAGTGATAGACTGAGTAACGGCGGTGTAGAAGTTGACCAGCAGCTCGGGTGGCAGGTTGTACTTCTTGAGTTGCCACTAGAAGTACAGTGTCTGCTGGGCCTGGAAATCATACTTCTTTGTAAAATAAGGTTCCACTGAAGACAGAACCAGAAAGTCTGTTGATGGTTTTCATAACACCGGAGCCTGCTGAGTTTTTGGAAACATAAATGGTTCAATAGTAGATTGAGAGTTTCTCTAGAGACCTCTGGAGAGTTTCTTTATGTCCAGTAAGCTTAGGATATCACAAGAGAGCTTAGATCTAGCTGTAGAACTTTTTTTTTTTTACTAAGAGCACAGGCAAATTTTATTATACTATATGAAATGAAACACACTCCTAGGGCTCTCAGATCCTCTTAGAAATCCTGTTTTGCATTGTTATAGCAAAGTATTTTAGGGGCCATTTTTCATTGTAGCCTTTGAGGATTTAACTTGCAGCCAGAAATCCTGTGGTTTACTGTTTTTTGAGAATCTTGATCTTGTCTTAATTAGATTTCATGCCATGTCCAGACCCTGAGGCTGTCCTCGTCTGTCCAACCAAAGCAGCGAGCTCCTGCTATAAACATATTACAAAAATCAAACCTCCCCTTGTGAATGTGCAGTGCACATTTACAGAACGGTCAGTCGATTGGTCCCAATCAAGCCATGCATGGGTTAATGAACCAAATGAATGGGCAGAAGCACTTAGAGCTCATGCTGAGAGGAGACAGAGCTGAAACATGCTAGAACATAAGCAAAGCTGAGACGGCAAAATAGAGGAAAGGTGAAGGAATAAACAAGGTTAAGCAAGACGGTGAAGAAATCCAATGGATACTAGGAGAAATGAAAAAAAATTGCATGTACGTTTATTTTGAAAAGAGAATAAAATGTCCTAACCAGGAACATAGCGCGAGCAATAAACTTGGATTGTTTTTAAGAAAGTACATGAGGAACGAATGAAGGGTAGGAGAACATAAAGCTGGGGAGATACCCTGAGGCCTCGCTCCTCTCTGGAAGGCCATTTAACTGCTGCTTTTTACTGTGGAGCCTTGCACACTAACACTGACACATACACACACACCATGCAGACAGTTCATATATGATCCGTTTTACAGCTAAGCACTTTCTGAGAACCATTAGATTGAGTGCCTTTCTTCAAAGACCACACCAAGATGTTGATGGTATATACAAACACACAGACTGGAATCCGTATCTGACCCATCCTGTCCTGAAAAATGCCCCAGTGTGAACACGGTGGCCTTCCTGCTTGTGCTACAACTCATCGGTCAGTGCATCGAATGACCCAGAATGTTTCACAGATTTCCAGCAGCGCTCTCTTATGTTTGACATACATTCACGGCAGCCTTCATCTCTAATCTGTCAGACCACATAGCAGTGAAGGGTGGGAAATAACAATGCATACATTTGGTCTCCTCTGGAAAGCCTAAAAAACAAAACGAAACAAAACAACAAAAAAAGCTACTGCTCTCATTGTAAAAGATAATCCTCAAGCAGTAACTCACATTATTTCAGCTCTCGAGTTTAAGCCAAAAGCTTTTAAGGTGAAAGAGGAGAAAAGGCTGCAGAGGGTAAAATCCCAGGAGCATTGAGAGAGCACTGTGATGGGGAGGGAGCAGGCGCTGTAAAATCCTGACATGGGAAACATGGTGAAATCATTATTACATGGATACATTTTTTGGTTTGCCTCCTTACAAACACATGAAACAATGCTTATGGTTATGTCTTGATCATGCTTGGTAGAGGATGCTAAAATTAATGCAAGACATAAAGGCATTTCAAGACAGTCAAGACAACCTGGAGCAATCAGTGTGTATCAGTAAAAGTTGCAGATAAATAATTGCAAATAAATAACTCAAACTGAAAATCCACCCATGAAATTACTTCAAAAAAGGATATTCTTAAATAACCTGCTATTTTCCTTGATCTTCATCTTTTTAGACTTTTATACATAGATCTGAAATATCCAGTGTGGAAAAGACAAAGACAGTTTAACAACATGCTATGTCTGTGTTTTATTGCTATTTTTACTTTATCCCCTGATTATGTAAAGCCCCTTGAATTACCTTGTTGTTGAAAGTGTGCTGTACAAATAAAATTGTCTTGCTTTGCTTTGCTCCAAACAAGTGTGGACAAAGCCCTTGTTAGTTGAAACAGAACCCCCATAAGATGCTTTTGGGTCAAAGGAAATGCCATTAAATTGGTTCGCTGAGCGCTAAACCAGTGACTGGCCAGTCAGAAACTCAAAAATCTGATCTTTCATCAATCAGTGAACACATCATACCCAAGCCTTACCAATATCAGTGAGGCGTTTAGAAGTTAAGACAGACAATGCACAGACATGTGAGGAGCAATTTAAAAGAAAACGGCATTCTTTACACCGTCTTTTTATTCCGGCAGCAGGAGAGTGAGTGAGAGCAAGAATTTCAGTAGCTAACAGCAAGGCCCAACAGAGTACAGAAAGAAATTGTCTGTGTTATCCTTTGGAGCTTTCAACCTCTCTGACACTGTGTGACATCGCCTCTTTAAAAGAATACCTGATTACTATTCTCATTTTCCACTGTAGTTCTTAAAGAGCTATTGGACTCAGCTGAAATTGGTATCAGCTGGTTAAATAACAGTTATTGTTGTTTTTCAAATGCTAAACAAAGCACAAACAAGAGCCAAAATGGTGAGTTCCTATGGGGGCAGATTTACTGCCCCCATCTCCTTGAGACTGCAGATTTGGGCCTAATGGGCCTAAATCAAATAAACTAAAATCAGCCATTCTTTCCTGGATATGAATTAGACTAGACTAGACTAGACTAGACTAGACTAGAATAGAATAGGTTGTAAAATGTACTTAGGGGTACAATGAAATTGTGAAAAGCCACTGGCATAGGCAATATAGATAATTTTCCATCCATCCATCCATCCATCCATCACCTGTAAAAAGATACCAACTTCAGCTTTATGCAGAGACTGACTCTAACCTGGAGGGAGCAATCAACTGTTTTCCTGTTGAGAACAATAACCTCAGACTTAGAGGAGCTGACCCTCATCTGCTTAAGACTCGGGTGCAAACTGTTCATCCACAAGAAGCAAAGATGAGACCCTGTTGTTCCTAAACCAGACACCAAACCGGTCCTCTTCACGCCAACACTTTGAGATTCTGTTCATGAACCCCACAAGCAGGACCGAAGGCAAGGATCGGCTCCGATGGACTCCTACCCATGCTGGAAACAAGCTCGACTTTGTGCTGAGAATGGAAACACAGCTGTTGCTGTGGGTATATGCAAGGACTGAATACCCTTAAACAATACCCAAGTAAATCAGTTTCAATTAACTGAATTGAATCTAATTAATCTAAATAGATTTCAATGCAAAAAAATTCAAACCAACACATTTCTCTGTTTAATGTCTCTCAGTTTTATCTTTGGGGAAACACAGGGACAACAGCTTTACTGTTACTCGAAGAGTCCCTGTTTGATGTTTTGTACTTACAACCACCGTATGTTGAGCTGTGGTGGAGTGGATTGGCTCAGCACTGGTTGTCATGGTTTTCATGCTATCATGTGGTGATCCTGTGGTAACCATGGAGCTCCTGGCTGGTGCAAATGTCCAAGCAGTCTCCCAAACCTTTTTCCAAGACATATGGCACACCCAAGATCCATGTTTAAACATCTATTTTTTTCACAGAGTCAAACCATTCTCTCTTTTCTTCCTTAATTTTACCTCCATCTGTCTAACACAGAGTCTTGTAGACCTCTCCCTATTAATTTTGCTTTGGTTTTCTCACTGTCCAAACCCCTCCCCCAGTTCCTTTCACCCCCCTCCTCACTCTCTTGTAATTTCCATCATCTGTTCTTCTCAACCTCCCTGCCTCTCTTGGTTTCTCTGGAGGGGTTTTCTTTCTGTCAGAATTCAACACCAACTCAAAAAAAAAACACACACCCAAAAACACATGTTTAAAAGGTATTTTATAGTGTTAGACTGAGGTCTACTTTCTGCATGTAAAAATATATAATGCAACACCCTTATACAATAACAATAACTTTTTGCTATGTTTTGTGTAAAATCTGTCAATAGAGCTAACTTCCTTCTAAATACAAAATGGAAAGAGTAGAGATATTCAAAGTTGAGTGGAAGGAAAATGTTTGGAAGGTACACAAGCGACAGGGATTAACAGACACTTGAAACATATCATTGTGTGTAATGAATCTAATTATTATGAGTATTATAATCTATCTGTATGATATTGGTCCTGCTGAATAAAACTGTCCAACGTCTTTTATATTTACAGAGCAAAAAATAAGATCTCCATATTTTGCAGATAAAGCACACATTTATGCAATGATGAAACAGCACATGGATCTATGTGCATTAAAATGTCCTTGCTCTAAATGAGTATCCATTGCATTAAATCGGATTTGCTAAACGCGATTGCTTCAATTAGTTTTGTGGAAACAGATATTTAATCTCTGCAGAGGCACACAAATAATTCTCAATGTGTCAGTCTGTGAGCTAAAGACGAGGTGTGAGCCACAGCAGAAAATGTGCAAGCCTCCACTCTACAAAGTCACACGTTCAGTGCATGATTGTTTGAACAACTGCACTGAAGGTCACTGATAAATTCTCAGTAAATACCAGTTATTTCTCCTGACCTGGGATAGATTGCGTAGATATGACATCTTTGGTATCAAGTCATTGAAAGATAAACTTCTGTCAGGCCCGTGGATACATTTACAGTCCCCCCCCTTTGAAATCCTAAATCATGCTGCAGACAGTTTTCCACCTTCTGCTGATACATGGTCCAGCTGTGACTTCCACGTCGTGATCAGGGAACTCTTCCAGGCTGTGACAGTGACACGCTTTAACCCAAAATAGCTGCTTTACCAGCAATGAGGCCTGGCCAGCCTAAAAGCTGCTTAGTGGGGCAAAACTCTGGCTGAGTCTCTTAAAGCTGCACTAATCAGAGCTGTTAGAGGAGGAATCGTCAAATGTATTTCGTATTGGATTACAAGGACATCCTAAGCTATCAATGCAACGATTGTTCGCTGGGTAATTGTAATCAACCAATTTTCGATTAGTATAGAAAATAATTGTTGTTTCCAATCCATGAAATGCATTAAAACTAAAAACTTCAACCATTTTCAATCTATAAACACATCAACAATTACATGCACTATGATAAAAAAATTTTTAGTTTTATGAAACTCAAATATTGATCAGGAACATGTGCTTTGATGCATGAATTCGTATAATCTTGTGATTCCTTCATTTTCTGTTGGATTCAAAATTGGCACCTCTGCTAAAGAACCAAAACCAGCAGGTGAGACCTCAAAGAAAATCATAAAATCCGTACCAGCCATGAAAAACCGGATCAGTGCATCTCTAAGTAAAGCCATGGGGTATTTCCTTCATCACAAAGCATGACGTTTTAGTTGTTGCAACACCTGAGTGCAACAGCTCCATCCACGATAATCACGTCACACCAAGACAAAGAGAAGGGAAGCTGTTGCTGATCTGAGCATGCGTCTTCAGCAGCCCCGCGAGCATGACGGCAGCCGTTGGCTGTCGGATGCAACAAGCCGCCCTGAACACTTCCAGTTTTGATTGGAGAGAAAGACTGACAAAAGATAGAAGTCCACATAGAGACAGGGAGAGGACAAAAGAGCCTCACAGGCTCCCCAAAAAGAGGACTGCACGTCCATTAATGGCAAATCAACAACAACTGCAGCACTATTTGCTTCTGTTGTGAACTTGGCCAGCTCCTTCATACGCAATCAATGCCCCCTGGTTCTCCCAGTGCCCTGACACTTTTCTGCACAGCTAAGCTAATACATAAGAGCATCCAGCCCCATCCCCCTGCAAGGGCAGTCAGAAACTCACGGCATCACTCATCACATACAGAACTGCCTTATATGCTGCAGCAGCAGCTGGAGGATCTGTTGGGAAAAAACAATCATGTGGCATTAACGAAATTCTTTGTGGAAATGAAAACTGGGCGGCAGTGATGAAAGCCAGACGATTTATCATTAATAACTGACAGATTTCTCATTCTTTGATGGATTCACTGAAAACAGCTTCCTCTGGTTTGAAAGCCTACCTGACTTTGAACTCGGCGAGCTGAGTCTGCACGCCAGGTTCGGCACAGTAGATCTGGGGGAAGTAGAATCGATGCGTCTGAAGGTTGATGTCCATGGTGAAAGATGCAAGCCTTTAGGCTACCCAGGTAAAGTCCTGTTATATGGACAGCAACAAAAGAAGAAAAAGAAAAGGGCTGGTCTCAGGTGCTTTCTTCTTTGTCTGTCCGGAAAGCAGCAGCTGACACTCCCACTAAAGGTCAGAGTCAGGCAGGAACATTCCAGTCACCTTCTCCGTGAAAGATTGCAAAGGTTGGAGAATGCTACCGCCAAAAAGGCAACCCCTTCCTCTTCATCTCCTCCATGCACTGAACACGTAGTCACCTCTGATGTCTGGCACCCAACAGGCACACTAACCTATTTCCCCACTATCGGCTACTGTACACTCGGCAGCTGTGAGCACAAGAACAAAGATAGGTCCTGCGTAAGAGGCTGTCTCTCCAAAGAATTAGGAGGAAAAATGCTGGATTCCATTCACCAAATCATAAAGATGCCATGTATGAGGAGAAAAAGCTGAATTATGGATGAAAGAGCTGCCTGAAATATGAGGGCACTCCTCAGCCACGTATAGAAGACTGAATGGTGAATGAGAGTCCTTTGGTTTTTACGCTTCAGAGGCAGAAGAAAGAGGAGGGTGGGGGAGTCAAAGAGATGGAGACCCAGAGAGAGATTCCTGGTGTTGTGAGGCGTTGCCCTCGCGCTGTCTCTCCCCTCTCTGTCTCATTGGATTACCTCCTCCCTTTCTGTGCCCCCTCCCATCCTCCATCCCCTCCCCTCCCAGCTGTGACAGGAGGGAGATGGGCTACCAGCCGTGGAGGGTGCTGGCTCCGACCCCTCCTCCTCTTCCTCCTCCTGCCCCTCCCACTCATGCGGCCTGATTGGCCGAGGCGAGGATGCGTAAGCCCTGATGGAGAGAAGGAACAGGGGCGAACAGGACGAGCAACAGATTTTAATTCATCTGATGGGTCCTTGTCGCTTCCTCGTGTGTGATTTGACGTGCCTTGCCAGGCTAGGGTAGAGCACACACACACAGATACACACACGCACGCACACACATAGACCAACATGTATACACACTGATCTAACAGCTTATGCTTGATGTTCATTAACCTAAAGTGATGCAAGTGGAAAGAGCAAAATAAACATGTCCATTTGCTCTGCACATATTAAGTGTAAAGAATCAAAAGCTTTTTGCATACCGCTCATTTTACTACTGAAGTACATTTAATAAATAGGCAAAAGCTTACAAAAGTGAGGAAAAACATTTGAAGTAGTAATATATGTGCTTTCAATATTCTGCTTCAACTTTCCGGATGAATTCTCTAATCTCCACGACAGGTTCAACATTAAAAGCCGTTTACCAAGAAATCCCTCCCATATTAACTGTGTGGCGTCCCAGAGACTAGACCCATCCAAGGTTTATTTCTGACACAGCTCTGCTCCACTCACATCACTCACACATGTCCCGCTCTATTCAGCCGGAAGGAGTTTCCATTGACGGAGTAGAATGGCGGGATGACACGGTTTGTCATGCAATCGATGTGGACGGCAGCGGACAACGCAGTTTAGGGAAGTGTTTCTTTATTTTATTATTTACATAAACTTATTTGCAAATGACTGCATGCCAAGAGTTTTCCTGTGTACCAAAGCATAATAATAATTATAATAATACAAGCACAGATATTATGAAGCAAGGTAATTCCTGCATGAAATCGTTATGGGTTTTTTTTCCCCCTCAAAGCTGCATCACACTGTATCGCATCTCACTATGTATGAAAAACATGTACATGGTTCTAAATGTGAGTGAATTAATGGTTCTTTGTGAAGCATCAAGTCCTATCATGTCTGTGGAATGTGTGAGTCACTTTTAATGTGCTCCTGTTCTGAATAGTGCCTGTATATTGGGATCAGTGTCGGGAAACACACAATGGTTTGTGGCATCCTGACAGATATTTTACTTTCTTTTAGATTTTTCTCATATTTAAAGATCAACTGGCTTCCTGATCTGTAAGTGGTGCTTGAAGTCAAACAATTATTCCCCAAATTAATCAGAAAATAAATCATGCCATTAGTTTCACTTTCAGTTTCAAGCAGCCTGGATGCTGAGGTGACTGAAGTGTTTTTATAGTGTAGCGAGAGATTATAAATAATGGCATCATTGGTAGGGGTGTGCAGATTCACCATACATCGATTAATTGCGATGTGAAACGTGTAAAATCAATAGCGATTCAAAAGTGTTCAAAAATCGATTGTTTGTCATTATAACGAAATGTGAAAAGCATAAAAATCCGTGGTGCACAGACATTTTTAGGGGACAGACCGACGGAACAATATGGCAGCAGCTAGTGTTTGTCACAGTTCCTAGGTGTTTGTGTTTTGTTAGTTATTTTCCATAGTTCTATTATCATGTTTAGTTCTTTGTCTTTACTAGTCATTTCTGCACTTTCTGGTTTCCATATAACTTCCTTCTGTTCTCCACTGTTTCCTGTAGATTCCTTCATAGACCTATTATCCTTTCTAGTTTCTTTAGAGTCTTCTGTCTCCTAGCCATTCTGCCTTCCATCCCAGCTGCTAATCAGTTTCACCTGCTCACTCCCTCTCAGCTGCAACCGCTTTCACTAATTGGTCTCCTGCTCCTTCCTTGTTCACTCTTCACTCTCCTCCTCACCTCTCCTTCAGTCATTACTTGCTGGTTCGTCCGCCGCTCTTCCCCTGCCGTTACCTCTCCTCATTGTTGCCCGTTCTGGTTCCTGGTTTTCCCTGTTGCAGCTTGTACCCTCCTGAGTTCTATAAGTTCCCGTTCCTTGTATTATTTTACGCTATTAAATCATTTTTTGTGCTTTACTCTGCTGCATTTGGGTCCTCCTTAAAAACCTGTTTTAAATCATGACAGAACGAACCAGCCGGTCTTTGGACCCAGCAGCAGAGCTCACAAATAATGATTGGAACAGACTGCATGTGACGGTGAAGCTTTTTTATGACACCATGGCTAAGTCACCCGATCCACAGACCAGGCTTAGGGTTGCAGAACTCAGCATCTGCCAACTGCTGAGAGGTCAGCCCTACCTGAAGAAGCTTGGGCTAGAGGAAATCCTGGACGATGCCGAATACCATCGCCATCGGGCCATTTCTGAACTCTTAAAACTACGGCCCACTTCTTATGTCCCCTCATCCATCTGCGTCCCACGAGACTTATTTGACCCCCAGTACAGGTCTGGAGATCGTTTCTCGTCCACCGCAGATTAAGGAAGAAGACCTTTTTGAGTTTTTTTATGGGGACAGAATGGACTCTTTTTTTGTTTACAGAGTGTCCGTCAGTTTCCCAGGCTCCTCAGTTACCACAGACAGCAGTCGATCCCAATGGGTTCCAGCCCACTCCGGTCTCCGCAGGGGGTGTTCCAGAGGACACGCCTCGGGCTCCAGACTCCGCCGAGGGTGTCCAGAAGGATACGCCTCGGGCTCTTGGCTCCGCCTAGGGTCTTCAGCGCCACGTCGCCGTGGGTCTTCAGCGCCACGTCGCCGTGGGTCCTCTACTCCTCTCCGAGGGTCCTCCACACCGTCCTCTCGAGGGTTCCCAAGCCACAAGGTTCACAGCAGCCGGTTCCCTCGCCACAAGGTTCTGCTCCACAGCCAGCCTCCTCGCCTCCTGGTTGTGCTCCACAGCCAGCCTCCTCGCCTCCTGGTTGTGCTCCACAGCCAGCCTTCTCGCCTCCTGATTGTGCTCCGCAGCCGGCCTCCGCGTCTCCTGGTTCCTCGTCGCCGGCCTCCGCGTCTCCTGGTTCCTCGTCGCCGGCCTCCCAGGTTCCTGCTTCCTCGTCGCCGGCCTCCCAGGTTCCTGCTTCCTCGTCGCCGGCCTCCCAGGTTCCTGCTTCCTCGTCGCCGGCCTCCCAGGTTCCTGCTTCCTCGTCACCGGCCTCCCAGGATCCTGCTCCTTCGTTGCCGGCCTCAGGACTTTAGCGTTCGGTTTTGTTTTGGACAATTGCCCTACTTCCGAGGTCCCCTCCGCCCACCCTGGTTGGGTTGGTTTTTGTTTTGGACTTCTAGGGGCGTCTGGTATCCGCCCTTGAGGGGGAGGTTATGTCACAGTTCCTAGGTGTTTGTGTTTTGTTAGTTGTTTTCCTTAGTTCTATTATCATGTTTAGTTCTTTGTCTTTACTAGTCATTTCTGCACTTTCTGGTTTCCATATTTCTTCCTTCTGTTCTCCACTGTTTCCTGTAGATTCCTTCATAGACCTATTATCCTTTCTAGTTTCTTTAGAGTCTTCTGTCTCCTAGCCATTCTGTCTTCCATCCCAGCTGCTAATCAGTTTCACCTGCTCACTCCCTCTCAGCTGCAACCGCTTTCACTAATTGTTCTCCTGCTCCTTCCGTGTTCACTCTTCACTCTCCTCCTCAGTATATATTCGGTTCTCATTCAGTCACTACTCGCTGGTTCGTCCGTCGCTCTTCCCCTGCCGTTACCTCTCCTCATTGTTGCCCGTTTTGGTTCCTGTTTTTCCCTGTTGCAGCTTGTACCCTCCTGAGTTCTGTAAGTTCCCGTTCCTTGTAGTATTTTACCCTATTAAATCATTTTTTGTGCTTTACTCTGCTGCATTTGGGTCCTCCTTAAAAACCCGTTTTAAATCATGACAGTGTTTCAGCCATGCAGTGAGAAATTGATAAAATACAGCAAATATTTTGCACTTTAATTGTGAAAGGAGCGTCGTTGTTGTGTATCATGTTAGTAGCAACATCCTTTTTTCCCCGGACAAGTCCACTTTTTCTGTGCTGTCCAGGGTGCCCTCCCGCAGGGCAGTGCAGGGCAGCTCATCTAATCTTTTCCAGACATCAGCCCAAATGTAGCTTTAAGCATAAAACACGAAGGAAATTTCCTTCATTCCATCCCGGTTGCGAATAATGTGGCAGAGAGCACCGTACTCATAGCTGGCAGATTTGTTTTTGTGTATGACAGGTGGCAAACATCCAATTGGTCAAAATGACACAAACTATGAAAACATTGTACAAAGTTAGAGTTCTGTATTAAATTGAAAGCGAAAAACAAAGACTGGAGTATGAACTTTAGGTATCTTTGGAAGAATGGGGCTTTTTATTTTCAATCACTTTGAATAGAAAAATAATACTTATTTTCTAAGAATATAATTTCAGATTTGTGTAATTTTTGTCCTGTCTTAAAAAGGGAGCTATTGTTGTTACAGGTTTATTTTCTAACAAAGAAGAATAATTATTTCTATTTAGATTTTAAAGTAATTTCTGTAATGGTTGACTTGTAAAAGCTGATCTGAAGTTAATTTAATTATTCTTTCAAGCACAAAGAGCAGGAACACATTAAATATGTAAGTCAAAAGTCTTCTTAAAGAATATGATTGATCTGTTTAAGGATTGGACCAAGTTTCCTCTTCTATAGAAATCACCTTATTATATTTTAATTGCCAACACACATTTCCTTTAGCTTTCATTGAAAATATGACCTTGATGTGATTATGAAACATATTTTAGACATCTGTTGGTTTGATTTGTGGTTTCAAATAAATAAACGACAGAGCATCAATTGGTATGGAAACTGAATTGATTTAAGAGTAGAAAGTAGCCATGGAAAGAATGAAGAGAAAACCTTGAGTGGGGGTAAAATATGCAACAAAAATAATTATTTTATAATAGAATTGTAGCAACCGAATCGTAATTTAATCGAAATTGTGGGACACCCAAGATGGCACACCCCTGATCATTGCAATATATGTGTCGCAGTTGTGTCGATTATGTGGTAGTAGCATGCATGTTGAGTATGCATGGAGTGTGTGAGTTTTCTAAAATGGCAGTCTGCCTTAGCTTGTGATCAAACTATGTATGCTTAACACATATTAAGGCGATGCGGTAAAGTTCTTTAGCAATCAGCCCGCCCTGGCGCGGCTGGTTGCCGGCGGGGCCCGTGAGCTCGTCACTGCTGCCCCCGGGCCCCTGCATAGTAGCCGCTGGACGTTCCCCTGGGGTTCTCCTTTGCTCCTCTCTTGGGGGATGCGGTCGGGTCCGCCTGGGGCTCTGGGGGTCCTTTGGACGTCTTGGCTCCGATCTCCTTCATGTCTTCTTCGATTCCTGGGAGACGGATTGATGCCTGCTCACACCAGCTATCGAACACTCTTATGGAGAAACCTTATATGCACTAGCATGTTAACACACACACATGGATGTGGGGTCTCTGGTGTTTACAGATATATTCTTGGGCTGAGGTTGTCATTACTAGAGCTTGATTAATCGGTACCATGAGCTTTTCTGTGACATTGTTGTATTTTTATATCCATTTTTGTGTGATGTGGTTGTTTAGTTCTTAGTTCACGATGTTTGTTTTGTTTTGTTGTTCCTTTTTCGATTAGTTTTTTCCCCTCTCTCTGCCGTCCTTTGGGTATGGAGGCAGACTTCAATGTTTTCCTGTGTTTTCTTTGTTCCCCTTCCTATCTTGTATTTTCAACTCACCCTCTCTCATGACATTTTGTTTCCTACCTCTCTTCTTTATCTTCCTTCTTTCTTCCCCTTAATTTTCCGTCTCCGTGTCCATAACATCAGGAAATAAAACCCGCAGCAATTCATAATAAAGATTTTTCACACATATATCAAGTGGAGTACTATAGCAAAAGCTGTACTGCTCCGCTTGTGAAAGTAAATCTGTTGGGCTTTTACTTGGTACTCAGACACCAATTCTGAGCTCCACACTGCCAAACAGGACACGTTTAAAAAATAAAAAATAAAAATTATTTAGCTTTTTGCTCTGGCACTGTCTACCTACACTATCGGCACAAGGCAAAAAAAGCAAAAATATGATGGGGGCATTCAATTGAAGCTGTTCGTTATGAACAATTTCTATTGCGTAATTATACGCATTTTAGAGGGGGCCACAAGCATGCACGGATTTCAGCTATTCACGACGAGTTGTGGTTCCTGACCCCATAAATACTGGGGGTCCACTGTATCTTTTTCTAACTAATATACAGTTGTGTAGCATGAATGGGGGCCTGGGGCTCCTCCTTCTGCAGGCACCCTCCCCCACTCCCAAAGACTTTTTTCTACAGATATCTTTAAAAAAGTGAAACTTTTTTTAGCCCTTAGTCTGATTTGTGATCAACATGACTCTACATAGGTAAACCTTTCTTGCACTTCTCCTTTCTACCACCTTTTCTTCTTCTTCTATGACCACATGTGAAATCTTCTGAGTAGCAAAAAAGGTCACCAAAAAGTCCACTATACATTTACAAGCCGGCAATTAAGCAACTACAATTAATTCTGGGAGCAGATAACTTGTTCATATCTTTTGACTATTCATGTTGACCCCCAAAATGAATCGGGCCGGCTGTAGAAAGCCCTGCTTCCTTAAGTAAAGCCAATATACACATGTAACAGAACATAAGGAAATCATTGTCGAAAACATGACCACATTCTATTTAGCTTTATTCCTATATCCCATAACTGTTTTTGTAAAACAAACTAAGTGCCATCTGGTTTTAAGGTGAATAAAGTGAATAAACGTAAAGTGAATAAAAGCAACATGTACATCGATCATAGCACAAAGCGGTATTTTTGTGTTCGAGTGACAACCTTACCAACGAATGGCCATAAAGGTCAAAAATCCTTGGGAGTGTCGTTGCGCAGGTTTTGAATGAGTCTACTACATCGCCAGATCATTCAACCTCCAGGGAAATCATATATGCAGCAAAATGGCAAGCACATCAGACTCTCTTTTATCACTGGCAACGAGCAAAGAGCTAAATGTACATTGGGATCGTGACGTAACTGCTTGTTCAAAAATCAGTAAATGCGTTATGTCCACATAGGCTCACGTAGAAGGAAACATGGCGTCCAATATGCATCCCCCAGAGACCTGGACCCGTGCCCATGTATTTTAGACCTGCTTTTTATGGTTATATGCTGCAATATTTTTCAATGATTGGGCATCATTTTATTCATTTTCAACAACATTTCGATGGATGTTTCCAGAGATTAATAGTATAATAGCACACATTTTTAAGCATTACCAGGTACTGGCTGAACAGTAACTGTTCTTAAAGTAAATCATTTTACTTTCTTTTTTTTAACTCATGATACGATGGATATCAAATCACAGCCTACATTTCAGGAGCAGAAAAGCTAAACAGAAACTTGAGAAAGATAATAAAACATAGTGTTCGCAGACAGAAAGTAGGTATGTCTAATTTATTATGAAACATGGAGGTTGAGACAAACTACCTGACCAACACACCACAATTTGTGAGACTGAAGAATTGTGTGTCAAACCAGGTGGTCAGCAGCACAGGAGCACCACAGGGGACCGTACTCTCACCATTCCTTTTCACTCTGTATACCTCAGACTTCCAGTACAAATCAGAGACCTGTCATCTACAGAAATACTCAGATGACTCTGCAATTGTCGGGTGTATCAGAGATGGACAAGAAGCTGAATACAGAGAGCTGGTGGACCGCTTTGTGACATAGTGTGGAAACAGTCTCACCTTGAATGTGAATAAAACAAAGGAGATGATTGTAGATTTCAAAAGAAACATGGATAAGTCAAAAACTGTTTCCATCATGGGAGAAGAAGTGGAGGTGGTTGAGGAATATAAATACCTCGGAGTTCACCTTGACAACAGACTGGACTGGAGGCGCAACAGTGAAACCGTCTACAAGAAGGGACAGAGCAGACTGTACTTCTTGAGGAAGCTTAGGTCCTTCAAGGTTGGCAGTAAGATGCTGCAGATCTTCTACAAGTCTGTTGTGGAGAGTGTAATCTCTTCAGCCGTCATCTGTTGGGGTAGCAGCATCAGAGCCAGGGATTTAAATGGGCTAAACAACCGGATAAAGAAGGCTGGTTCTGTTCTGGGGACAACTGTGGAACATCTGGAGATGATGATGCAAAGAAGGATTCTTCACAAAATCAAAAAAATTATGGACATCCCTGAGCATCCTCTTCATGAGACAGTCATACAACAACAGAGCGTCTTCAGTCGGAGGCTTCTTCAGTTTCGCTGCAATACAGACCGCTAGAGGAAATCCTTCCTGCCCACAGCCATCATCATCTACAACAACTCCTTAAAGAATTAATTACATGAGCTATACCAACACTTAATTTCCCTCTGGGATCAATAAAGTATTTTTGAATTTGAATTGAACCAACAAGTGCAGTTTGGGAAGGACACATCAGGAGACGGTGCAACGCCTCGGTGAGGTGGAAATGAGTCGCATGGAGAGAAGGTGGGGGAGAGTGAGACCAGAACATGGAGGAAGGATGGGGGGAAAGGATGGGGAGAGAAAAGAGGAGAAGCGGAACAAGCAGATGAAGGTAGAAGGGACGTCCTGCTCAGTCTGTGTGCACCCATCCCCCACCACCCTCTGTCAGGTCAGAGCCAGCGGCAGCAGGCCGGATTCTAATATTAAACTGCACAACTCTGCTCGGAGTGAGTAAACACAACCCTCTGTGTGAGCATGTGTGCACTGCAGCCAGCTACTCTAACCTGCCTATTAGCACACAGCAGGAGGGATGGACGGCCTTCTGTTTGACACACAGCATGGGTGGGATAGTTCCCCACACAAGATGACATGAGGAGAACATGATCGACCTTCAGCTAAATGGATGAATCCTAATGAGGTAAGATGAAGAAACCTGGATGCTGCGAAGTAAACAAAGGTCCAATGTTTGTATGCTAAGACAAATAAAACTTTATAAGGGATTGAAAGAGAATATTTACTGCTCATTTAGAACATTAGATCCAATTATTTTATTATGCTAGCTTAATATGGTGTAAAAATGTACTAATTGATCTTCAGTTAACACTACTGTTAAAATGATGATGAGACTGATTCTCTTCCAGGAATTTGGTTCAAAGCTCAGACTACCTCTGTGGGTCTTCTTCCTCGTGAACAGCCAAGGACAAAATGTTTAGCTCAGCAATACTTTTTTAAATTATGAAATCAGTTTAGACTTGAGAAAAATAATTGTTATTGCTCACAAAGCATATGAAGGATAGAAACAACACAGTGTTTTCAAGTGTCACAAATTGGAGTTTCAGCAAGAAACTCAAAGAGCCTTGAAGTGCTGGTAAGATATGTCTCTCAAGACCCCAGAACAATTGCCAAGACTTGCCCAAGCTGGAAATGAAAGTCTCAAACAGGTTTTTGCTAGAGCTCTGCACAGAAAAAGACGGCTAGATTGCAACTAATAAAAAAATGAACAAAGCAGCCTCTAATCTGAAGAACATAATTTTCCTTGTAAAACAAGGTGGTGGGACCACTGGGTCTGGACTTGGCGATATTAACATGGTGGAAGGGATCATGACAAAACAAGAATGTGTGGATATAGTGAAAGAACTCTTAAAACAGTCAAAGCCCGTTCAGATCCCGACTCCGTCCGTATAAGTTGTTGTGTCCTTGGGCAAGACATTTCACATGCCTTGCCTGCTGGTGGTGGTCAGAGGGCCAGGTGGCGCCATTTGGACGGCAGCCTCACTTCTTTCAGTCTGTCCCAGGGCAGCTTTAAATGCAATGTAGCTTACAACTTGGGATGTAAGAAAATATCAATACATAGCGATATTTCAGGTCACGATATTGTATTGTATCGATATTCAAAAGCAATGTATAGAATCTATTTTTTTATTTTTTTATTTTTGAATTTGAATGGAATCAATAATGATGACAGTCATTTTTGAAGTAAAATTAAAAGTATGACTGGTAGTTTGGGGCCTTTTTCCACCTTCATTTTAAGACATCATATATGTAAGTTGAATCTCCTTAGATATGTTACTGAGACCTTGAAATATGAGACCCACCGGGTTATCAGACACCACACCACCATCAGCGAAAAATGCAGGCCATTTACCGTTTACGATTGATCTCTGATTGATAATAAAATAAGCTTGATAATCTAAAACATCATGGTGGATAACATCAATCCCCCTTTGATAGAATGGAAGCATTTGAAATCTTTCATGTTGTCAAAAATGTTTTACAACTCTAGACACCAGATGATGTTTTAGCTGATTTGATTATGTATTCTTCACAACCTCCAGCTGATCTCGAGGGCATAAACAAGCATTGATTAACACAGTAAAAATGTAGGCCATTACTGAAGCCTCTTCTAAACCCATAGGCTGTGACTGGATGACCCATTGGCACTAAATCAAGATCCCAATAAAAACAAAATGATTGAATATGTATTCAAATAATAGGAGTTAAACTAGCAAATGCCTTTTCCCATGAAATTGCACATGATGTAATCTGCCCTTTATCCCTTCGTCTCTGTGAATCCACCCGTAAACAAAGTGATGAGGAGGAAAAGGGGATTAAATGATGATGAGAACTGTGACAGAGCGGAGATCTCAGACGGTTTCTGACATAGACTCTCTTGACGTCGCCCCTCAGGACTGAACATGACAGCAAACTAATATAAATTATATGTGACTCAGACAAGACGCACTTTTTATAATTGTGCCACACACCTATAGGGGAGAAACAGAGAGGGGAGATTGCTCCAAAGAAGGCGAGATAACTTTCCCTCTCATTCACAAAGATTTGATTATCCCTCTTTGAAACCCACACACACTCGTGCTTGTGTTGATCAGCCCGACTATGCTGCCTCTGGATGCCTCAGCGTGCTTAATTATGACTCATAAACTAGGCTGCTATCACCCAAAATGAGCCGTTTTCATCAGAGGGCAGGCACGTGTACTTACACCTGCCACTGGGTACAGAGTAATATGAAGCATCCTTTTTTCTATTTTTGGGTAAACCAGATTATTTTTGGACAAATGTGGCTGATATTCCACACATTCATGCACAGACATTAAAAAGCCGTTATTCTATACAGAGAGAGCACAGAAGAAGAAAAAAAACACCTGACACAGTTTTGGGTAATCACCTTTCACAGATAGTTCTTTCTAATCACTAAATTAACAGTGGAGAAATTTTATGGGAATCTATTATTTCACCACTTTGACAGAACATTAGGCTAATACATTTTTATTAATACTCAACATCTCGAAAAGTAACTGAGAAAGCTCACACCTGTTCGACTTCAGGTCAAACGGATCTGCACAGCTGAGTGAGAAATCTGACCTTCACTGGATCTCACCACTCCCAGAATATCGAATAGAACTCCATTATTTCCTTCAGCTCAGGCACCTGACGTATGCATGATTATTTATATTATTTGATTTTTTCCCCCCATTTTGCCACGTTCCAACCACAAACTTTGATTTCACTGGGATTTTATGTGATTGACCAACACTAGGTAGCACAGAAGTCGGATGTGGAAGAAACATCAGGCATTAGAATTTTTTTTTTTTCAAGTGTGGCATGCATGGTGCTCATTTATAGTCTTAAGACTTAAGTCTTCTGCAGCCTGTAGATGGCCACCTTCCAGGATTGTCCTGCATCTGTCTTCCCATCAACTTTGACCAGTCTCACTACCGCTACTGAAGAAGCGCATCCCCACAGCATGATGCTGCCACTACTTTGTCCACCACAGGGATGGTGTGTTTCATGCAGTTATTTTTCCTCCACAAATAATGTTTTACATACAGACCAGGTTTTTAGAGAACCTGACTAAGAGCTGTCCTGTAATTAGATCCTGCAACCTGAGCTGTGGACCTTTGCAATTCCTCCAGAGTTACCATGGGCCTCATGGTTTTCTCTCTGATTAATGCTCTCCATGCCCAGGCATGCCTTAGTAAGTTTGAAGTTGTACCACATGCTTTCAATTTTCCTGGCCTTAATGATGCTGTTTGTTCACTAATGAGCTCGAACAAACCTCTGAGGGAAGTTGGTTGCACTGGATTTTATTTAGAAGTATCGCAGCAGGGAGGACTGAATGCAAATGCATGCCACACTTTCTGTCCAATATCAATTCAGCAAACACTTACCAATTATGCTCGTTGTGCAGTAGGTCACACATACACACACACCCACACACACACACACACACACAAACATACATACAGATACCACCAACTGCTTCTATCAACACACATCAAGCGCTACCATTGATACTAGCTCAATAACATTCACACTTTGCTTTTAGAGTTTCATGAAGCCATCCAGAATTGGGGGTATTACCAATGAGAGGAGGCCACCGCAGGGAAGCTCAGCTAACTAACTGAACGTGCACATCACTGTTACCACACATGCAAGCTGAAGACTTTCTCTTAATATTTTTTCTTTCTTCGAAAACAGACCTGCAATGCCTTGTGCAACACTTTTGCATCAGGAATTAACATATGATTGTCACAAACATGCATTATTGGATGTTCCCTTGGTCAAACAAGCATGAAGAAGACTTTGAACATGAATATAAGGGAAATATGAGTGCATAAAATATGAGAAATACTTCAGTTTGCATAGCGTGTTTTGAAGTACTCTAAAGACAAAGCACAAAATATTACATAGTGAAACACTGTAAAACACAATAGATATCAAGTCACCGCCTGATGACATGCATTGCAATAAAGCCTAGCTCTAGCAGCGCACTTTAGTGTAACATTGCCTTAAATCTTTCAGAACAGAACCTCAAGCTTAAACAAACGGCTTCTGGAGTTCAGGTTGAACGGAACAGGAATTCAGATTGACTCACATGAAGCCACAGTCGATGTTGCCACCTAGAGAACACCTGCATGTAGTACAAGACTGTCATAAATCACAGCAGTCTGCTGGAAGTGGCTGCATGGAGAAATAGCACCTCTTAAAAAAAAAGACTAATTTTACATAGTGTTGCTAATGTGCTCAGTGAAATGTGAAGCTTGTTCTGCTCTAAATATAGAAAGATAGAGCTGAGACAATGAAAGCAACAAACAAGTATGTAAAAATAATCCTACATAACTCCTATGAACATCGTTGTAATAATAAACACAGACATGTCTAGAGAAATAACATTTAGGTATATTAGGACTTCATTAATAGAGGTGCATTAATCACCTTCTAATAAGTTTTCTTTGAGACCTAATAGACTTTATTACAAACAACCTTATTCATGCAAAGCTTGTCTATTTCATCAATTAAATGTAATGAAAGTTGAGCATACAGCTGCCAAATAGTTTTCTGGAACGATGTAGTAGTTTTAAAAATAATGAGATTATAAGCTTCTGCAAATCTCTGTATCAGAGCTTGTTTTCTACAAACAAAATCTGAAAGTTGTGCCGTGTATTTCATAATCAGCCCCCATTGGATGTATACTTTAGAGAACCACCAATTGCTGCAATAAGTCATTTGGGATATGTCTCTGCTAGCTTTGCACATCAAGGCTAAAAGTCTGGCCTGTTCTCCAAAGCTAAATAAGAACGAAAGACGGAAGCTAGTTGCACTGAATTTACTTTAGGGCATCAGGGTATGGAGGGATTAATACAAACGCGTACCACTATTTTCAGATTTTCTCCTGGGTTCGAATTCCGCGTTGAGGTCTTTCTGCATGCAGTTTGCATGTTTCTCCTGCATGCGTGGGTTCTCTCCGGGTACTCCTCCTCCCACAGTCCGAAAAATGACGTTTTGGTTCATTGGTATCTCTAAATTGTCCTTAAGTGCGAGTGTGTGTGTGCATGGCTATTTGCCCTGGGCCTGTGACTTGCCCCTCCCCCCCATCTGAACCCTGCAAGAATAAGCGAGTATAGACAATAGATGGATGCATGAACTATTTTCCTTTCACTTCCCAGTCATGCACTACTCATCTAGCACATATAATTACATTCAAGTTAGGGGTATGAATACTTTTGGCAAGGCACTGTACAAGCATATCAAACTTTATCCATAACCTTTAGCCTTTAAAGTTTAGGCCTGGGACAAGCATTCAGAAAATGCATTCCTAAGACTAAATACCAATTAACCAGTTTACTCCACAACCAGTTTTCCACACCCGTCACCTCATGTTCCTTGTGGTTAACAGCCAAGCTCTTGAGCCCCACCCAACATCCATGCAGCAGCACTGCAGCTGATTGGGTGGACAATTTGGCTTCCAGTTACATTCGACCTGATAGGTTCTCATGGCCAGCCAGTAAACCCAGTGCTTGCATCCCAGAGACAAAGGTGTCTCCGTGCACGAAAGAGTATACTCCAAGCCGATTGGTTCCCAGGCTGGGAGGTGTGCGAGGGCATCTCAATCCATGCATGCGCGCATGACGATTTTTTAGTTGATGAGAAGCGCTGATAATTGCTTCGCATGGAAGGAAAGCGGGGTGTGCATGCAAGTAATATGAGAGCAATCTACACGTGTTGTCGGATTTCCACAAGAATAATTCATTTATATCCGCAGACATCCTCCATGTGACACATGGTAGAGAGCGCCACAGCACGGATCTCACTCTCTACCTTCTCAGCTGATCCAATCTAAAATGTCCCAACCTCCAGCTTGTTAGATTTTCAGTCGGCCAAATGTCGATCTGCAGATCACTTAGATTCCAGGGATGCACCTGTGGTAACACGCTGCGAAGACAGGCCTCTGACTAAACTGAAAATATATTTCTACACGCATATAATCTCACACAGATCAATTTTATGTTGACAAACCTGCGCAGGATAATCCAAACAATTAGTGTTGGTGCAGCTATTGTAACTCCTGCTCCTTACCTCATCTTCCTCCGCTGTCCCTCTTGAATGATGCTCTCTATATTTCAAGTTCTTTTTGAGTCTTTATTTTTTTTTTGTCCCTAATAATGATATAACACTAAGAAAAACGACCCGGATCCAAGAAAAGCCGCACGTCCACGTCTGGCTGTCTGAACAGAAACCAAGAAACGCGCAGTGAGTGCAGATGTTGGAAGATGTCAGGGGTGTGGGGGAAACGCTGCAAGGATCTCCACAGTTTTTTTGCCGATACCTCTCAGAAATAACGGATCATGGCGCGGGTGTCGGTCGGGAGGCTGCTCGGTCAGTCGGGAGCCATTTCAGAGGGAGGCGCGCCGCTTTCCCACAGTCAAGAAGCCGGGCGGAGTGGCTGACAGCGGCTTCTGAGGTGCCATCTTTCCCTACCTTCGACCACTAGGAGGGAGGCAAAAGGAGCGCAGCATCTGAAATATTCATGGCAGGGTGGGTTTGTGTGGCACGGCAGCGCCCTCCCTCCACCGATGGAGGAACTGCGTTGAAAAGATGGAGGGACAATATTATGGAAGAGGTGGGTGATAGAGACCAGGTAGTCAGATTAATTATAAGAATAAAAATAATCAAAATCTCAATGAATTAAAAGGAGAGGTAAATAATTAATGGGTTTGTTTATTTATTTATTTGTTTATTTATTTTTTGTTGTCAATGTTGCTATACTCACTCAATATAATGCCAAAATGTGCACACAAAGGCCATTTCAAGCTTGTCCCCTTTTTGTCAAGTGACCTTGTTTCATTTCTAGTTGCTGCATTTTGATTAGTGTCATTTAAAACAGTAGTCCTTAACCTTTTTTTTTGTGCCACGGAACGTTTTAATATCAGACAACATTTACACTGCAACAGGACTGTATTTTATTTTTGGCTTAGTACACAAGTGCATCTTTGTTCATTTTATTGTTATCCTGAGATAATGTTATTATACTGTTATATTATATATTTGTGTAAATATGCATATAAACATTTGGAGTGAAACAACAAACTTCATCTTGTGGAATCAACAGTTCATATTGTAAAATGAGCATGTTATCTGGAGCTGTGAAATAGTTTCAAATGTGGGAGGATGATTAAGGTTGATTAAAAGGAAGATTATATTTAAACTAAATAAAGCACACTTTCAGGCACAAAGTTTAAGAAGTTTAAGATGCTGCTGATGGAGCTCATTAAGCTAAAAGTTTGTGCAGGATGCACATATATACCTGAAATATATATTTACAAATTTCAGATATATATAAAATTCATTATTTTTATATATATATATATATATATATATATATATATATATATATATATATATATATATATATATATATATATATATATATATATATATAAACAGTGGCTTGCAAAAGTATTCGGCCCCCTTGAACTTTTCCACATTTTGGAGTTCCAGGTGAAAGACCAATACAAAGTGGTGTACACGTGAGAAGTGGAGCGAAAATCATACATGATTCCAAATTTTTTTTTACAAATGAATAACTGAAAAGTGGGGTGTGCGTAATTATTCAGCCCCCTTTGGTCTGAGTGCAGCCAGTTGCCCATAGACATTGCCTGATGAGTGCTAATGACTAAATAGAGTGCACCTGTGTGTAATCTAATGTCAGTACAAATACAGCTGCCCTGTGACGGCCTCAGAGGTTGTCTAAGAGAATGTAGGGAGCAACAACACCATGAAGTCCAAAGAACACACCAGACAGGTCAGGGATAAAGTTATTGAGAAATTTAAAGCAGGCTTAGGCTACAAAAAGATTTCCCAAGCCTTGAACATCCCACGGAGCAATGTTCAAGCGATCATTCAGAAATGGAAGGAGTATGGCACAACTGTAAACCTACCAAGACAAGGCCGTCCACCTAAACTCACAGGCCGAACAAGGAGAGCGCTGATCAGAAATGCAGCCAAGAGGCCCATGGTGACTCTGGATGAGCTGCAGAGATCTACAGCTCAGGTGGGGGAATCTGTCCATAGGACAACTTTTAGTCGTGCACTGCACAAAGTTGGCCTTTATGGAAGAGTGGCAAGAAGAAAGCCATTGTTAAAAGAAAACCATAAGAAGTCCCGTTTGCAGTTTGCCACAAGCCATGTGGGGGACACAGCAAACATGTGGAAGAAGGTGCTCTGGTCAGATGAGACCAAAATGGCACTTTTTGGCCAAAATGCCAAAACGCTATGTGTGGCGGAAAACTAACACTGCACATCACTCTGAACACACCATCCCCACTGTCAAATATGGTGGTGGCAGCATCATGCTCTGGGGGTGCTTCTCTTCAGCAGGGACAGGGAAGCTGGTCAGAGTTGATGGGAAGATGGATGGAGCCAAATACAGGGCAATTTTGGAAGAAAACCTCTTGGAGTCTGCAAAAGACTTGAGACTGGGGCGGAGGTTCACCTTCCAGCAGGACAACGACCCTAAACATAAAGCCAGGGTAACAATGGAATGGTTTAAAACAAAACATATCCATGTGTTAGAATGGCCCAGTCAAAGTCCAGATCTAAATCCAATCGAGTATATGTGGCAAGATCTGAAAACTACTGTTCACAAACACTGTCCATCTAATCTGACTGAGCTGGAGCGGTTTGGCAAAGAAGAATGGGCAAGAATTCCAGTCTCTAGATGTGCAAAGCTGGTAGAGACATACCCTAAAAGACTGGAAGCTGTAATTGCAGCAAAAGGTGGTTCTACAAAGTATTGACTCAGGGGGCTGAATAATTACGCACACCCCACTTTTCAGTTATTTATTTGTAAAAAAAATTTGGAATCATTTATGATTTTCGTGCCACTTCTCACGTGTACACCACTTTGTATTGGTCTTTCACGTGGAATTCCAAATAAATTGATTCATGTTTGTGGCTGTAATGTGACAAAATGTGGAAAAGTTCAAAGGGGGCCGAGTACTCTTGCAAGCCACTGTACACAATGTTTTTAATGCATTTCTAAGATTTCATTCTTCTAGATTGCCATGTGTACGAACAGGCCGTTCAGGCTCTGTTATAAACAGTGTTTTTAAGGATATTGTCCGACAGAGTCATTTTAATCATTCAACATGAGTTACTCCGTTCCACCGGAGTCTTCCTTTGTTCTTTGGTGCTAAGATAAAAAAAGCTTAGTCGCACTACAGGCCATAAGCTCTGCACATTTGTTCTGATAATGGAAAAGCGATTATCATTTCTCTTTAGTGCTGCCTGGTTTTACGGACCGCAAGTGTTCACAAACAATAAAAATATCTACGGTATTCAAAATACACATATTTTGACTGGAAAGTTAAATAATTTTTGTTAATGAACTTTTGTATTTTGGAAAGTCGTTGTTTATTATATCCACATATGTAGTAACTTGCTGTTCAAAGAACGCCCAGAACTTCATCTATTGTTTAATTACCTCAGCCTTATCAGGCAGGTAATCATTAACATAAACTGAGACTGAACTATTTGGCTACTAGTATTACCCTGGATCCCAGGATGGTGCCCCAAGCTTGGTAATTTTGACATAAAATAATTAATCTTATTAATAATTGCCCTAATGAATTATTCATAATTATTCATAGCCAAAACTAACGTATTTTGTCACAACACTAGCCAGTCCACACATACAAAGAAATCCAACCATAGCCATCCATCATTTGAATAATCTGTACTAAAATGTAATGACACAGGGAAAAGAAAGCATAAAACTAATGGAAAGTCATGACATCAGCTGAAATCTATCAGAAATTAGAAACCAATCCTGTCACTTAGTGTGGATTAATATCAGCTGGTTCACTCCCAACTGATGTTTATTAAAAGGGATCTCATTACTAAAGTGTCACACAAGAAACGTCTCATGATGGAGTAACTAGTTAGTTCTTTCAAGTTTGCAGCCTTTTTGTTGCTAAACATACTGATGGTACTGGTTAGTAATGAATTACTCAAGGTTCAAGTGAGTAGCATGGCAAGCCATCCTTTATATATCAAAATATGTAGTCTGGCCTCGACCCATAGACAAACTCAGTCCTATGGAATCTATGGTTCCCTTTCAAACTGTCTCTGCACGCAATTGGACAGTGCTAGGACCAATCAGAGCAACGATGAAACGTGGCGTAAATCAGTCAATGGGGCCATACACAGTCAGAGAATAAGAAAAACGGGGCAGTCGTGGAATCAAACATCAACATTGACTGTCGTTTTTTGTCAGAAAACAATGAGAATATCTGGTGTACTGACAACAGACCGTTCCTGAGCCCCAGCCTTCTTTGTTGTTTTGCTCTGTCACAGCTTTGGAGTCATCGTAAGGAAGAAGAAATAAAAAAACCTCTGCCGTAATGGTGCTAAGCCCGCCCAACTTCTCTCTACAAACATTAGAGCACTGGGATTGGCTCGGCCTACACTCAGTCGAGCCAATGATAGACCTGCTGGGGCTACAGTGAAGCTTGGGTCGACCAGCCTGCAGAGCAAATTCCTTTGCTATTGTTTGTCTAGATTTCTTGGGAATCAAGTGAACACTGTTGATGCCACAATCTACAAATGGAAAGAACATCATAACACCATAAACTGGCCACAACCAGTCGATTCCTGTGAAGTTTTCAGACAGAACTGAAGAGATTCATCAGAAGAATTGTCCAAGAGCCAACGACCACTTGCGGAAAGATCTGGACTTAGCTGGTACAATTGTTTTAAAGAAAACAACAATTAAGGCAGTTAACCGCCCTGATCAGTATGCACACTCACCTCGCAAGACTCCACTGCTGAAGGAAAAGCCTGTTGAAGCTCTAAACTTTTCTGAACAATGTTTAGTTGAATATATTCTGGTCAGAGGAGACCAAAACTGAACTGTTTGGATGATATAATGCACACAATGTTTGGAAGTCAAAAGGTACAGCACACAACCCCAAAAACACAGTAGCAGTGGTGAAGGTTGGAGGTGGGAACATCATGGTTTGGGGTTATTTTTAAACATACCACATTGGCAGGCTTGACATAACTGATAGAATGATGAATTACTTTACCAAGACATCAACCAGGATGTAGAGTTTTATTTTTTATTTATTTTCTATTATTATTATTATTATTTGTATTTATCTATTAATTTTTTTCTATTTCTATTATTATTATTATTATTATTATTATTATTATTATTATTATTATTATTATTATTATTATTATTATTATTATTATTATTATTATTATGTATTACTGTATGTGACCATTATGTTTGCTATATTGGTGCTGGTACTGGAAGTTAATGCAATGTGTTAAGATGTACTTCAAGGATGAATTATATACCTCTTACCAAAGCCAAAATTTGGTGGCTTTGCTATTGATTTGTCGGGTGGAAAAAAAGTGTTATTTTTCATTTTACGAAAAGATTTTGATAACAGCTTTATTTGTATATTTTGGCACCTTGCTGTTGGTGGAAAACTCTTCCTCTATTATGTGTGATTTGTTGTTTATTGAACTAATGGGGTCGCTTGCATAATTTCCAGCTTCTTTCTACTCTTATATTGTTCATCAGGATTTTGTTCTGAGCAGACCTGCTTTAAAAGTCCTCACAGATGCTATTTTTCTGTTGAAGAAGATTGAATCACTTGAATACAATTCACCAGGCTGACTACAAGACACCTTATAAAGAGATCATAACTTTTTATTGTCTCTCTTGAATAAGAACAGACATTTTGTGGGGGGATGGAAACTAACATCTTTAACAAACTTTAAATACACAAAATACATCAGTACACATAGATGAGTCAGTTTCCTTCACATTAAACTGTTTCCTCGCATACATCCATGAGTGCTCTCACTTGAACGAACTGACAGGATCTTATGCAGACTGACATAGCATTAACAGAGGAGGCAAGAGTTCAGAAAAACAATTTACAGGTTTTAACATGTGACCAGTAAAACTACAGCTATGCCCTGGTCTGCAGGGAAACTAAAGATGCAGAAAGGTGTTTGCTATTCTTAAAATAAATAAGCATAACAACATTTGATGCAGTCAGACGTGCTAGCCTCAGATAAGTCCTTATCAGCAACTTTAAGTGATTTGGTGAGCCTCTTCAGATGTTTTCTGATCTCAATTGCAGGCAGATCTCCATAAAAATGCTTCCGGTTTATAAAGACGGACATTTTTGCTGAACATTGACTTGTTAAAACCTCACAAGAAGAGTTGGGAATGTCTGTCTGTGTCAGTAACAAATCTGAAAGTACTGGCTGGGCGACTTTACTGGGCTGATGTAGCTGGACGTTTCCTGGGCTGAGCTCTGGCTGGTTATGGTTTTCTGGAGGTTCAAGGTGAAGGACGGGGTTGACTTCTTCATCTGCGGCTGGATGCCCCTCTTGGTTGGCGGGGGCCCGGGGCCGGCCGCGGGCCCAGTGTAGGCGGGCATTGCAGATGTGGACTTGGCCTCTTCAGAAGACCCAGTCTTTCTTGCGAGGGGGCTCAGATAGATCTGCATAGTCACTAAGTGAAGTGGTGAAATGTGGTGAGGAGGCCCAGAGAATGAACAGGGTTGGGAAAAAAGGGACGTTATAGAAGTTAAAGGATGTGAAAGGGAGATAATTCAAGAGCAAATGTGGAAGAGGAGAGACAGAAATGGATGCAAGAAATGGGGTGATGGTGCACAAGTTATGGTATATAAAAAAAGAAAAAAAAAGAAGAGCTCACCCACAGATATATTAGCTACAATGTTTTCTTCTAAATTAAAGTTTATCTTTATTCTCCAAGAGACAAAGCCTACCTTTGCAATGTGTCACACGCCTCGCCCCTGCACCAAAACACCACAGACACACAGAAACGTCATTAATTATCATGCTGCAAACAATAACGCTGCTCTGACATGTCTTTTGAGTAAATCTTTCTTCCAATTGTCAGGCGGCGCTGTCATTTTCTTGGTATTTTTTTCTGGTCAGACAATAAAACTGCCTTGAGGCACACAGGACTGTTTCCTTACCTACACTTACAGCAGGCTCGTTGGACTTGTTGCTTCTGGCATATTAACACACAGAGAAATCAGGAAGAGAGGAGACGATTAGTGAAAGGAAGTAAGGATCTACCAGAAATGTTTTTATTAAAGAGTGTTGCATAGACACATCTGATACAGGTCAACAACAAGAAGAAATTTGCCATGCTGAGTTTTACTTGAGGTGGTATTGTCTGATTTGGGATTTTATATGGCAGACCAACACAAAAATGACACAAGTTTAAGAAGTGGAAAGAAATTATGCATAGTTTTAAAATGTTTATCCCTTTATCTAAACCAGTGGTTCCCAACTCCAATGCACATCAATGCAATAATGGTGCAAATTCAGAGCCTACATGCAAAATAGTGTTTTGCATGAAGACTAAGAGTTTTAATTTAGATCTCATCGGATCAGATCACGTTACACATTTTTCTTATGTGTTTACATGTACTGTCTCCCCTGCATGGCTTTTGTCAAGCTTTGAATAATACTTCTTTGAAGCACCCCCAGTTAACTGCTTCTCTGAATAATACGCTCCTTGTTTGGCGGGTCAGTTTAGGTGGAGTGGAGAACGCAACTGGTGGTGCTTGATTTTATTTAGGGGTATCACAATAAAAAGTGGCTGAACACAAATGCACCTCACACTTTTCAGATTTTTATTTGAAGAAAATGTTTTGTTCGTACCATCTTTTCTTTTTCTTCCATTTTACAATTGTGCACTACTTTGTGTTGATATATGATTTAAACCCCCCCCCCAAAATACACAGGTTTGTTGGGGGTAAGATGACAAAATATCAAAAGGTTCAAGGAGTATGCGCACTTTTGCAATGCACTGTGCATGCTCTAAGACACATTTTGCTGCAGCAACAACCTCACAATGACCTCTTACCCCTCCGGAACTTTCTTGCAGACTGAGGCTGCAGACGTGGGTCGTGTTTTAGTGGTCTTACACGGGCTGTCCTTCACACTGCCTGGTGGACTTTTCACACCACTAGAAAGAATAAAAACATAATGGAACTCAGAAAAGAATTGATATGAAATCCTAACAAATGGGGATGAAATCAATTTGTGGTGCTAATAAGAGTTTCTATTTTAATTTTTATCTTGCATCATCGTAATTAGACACAGAAAGCCTTAATTGAGTGGAGATTTACCTCTCTGTGTGTAATTATTCCAGAGCATCACAGATACCGCGACAGCAGATTAAGGTAACGGGGAGAGAGACCATCAGGGTTTCTGACTAACACTATCTGATGTCAGTATCATTTGAAAGGTAATTGAGAGGAAGAGGTTGCTACTTTGAATTAAAGGCTAGTGTTGGGATAATCATTGAGCCTCCATGTGTGGTGTCTGTGAGATAATGAAGGGTGTCTGCTGATTGCACCTTCCATAATGAAACATAAGACTTCACTCTGATTAGGGTGCCTTCCCATCAGTAATGTTTGTTGCAGTTTCCTCGCTTCTCTAATTGTGTTCATCATTTCCATGCTCAGAAGGGAAGAAACGAGGAGTTACCTTAGAGGTGGCGTTGGGCTGTAGATCCTGGCGGTGGAGCTGGAGGGCACTGTTGAGCTCTTTTTGAGGGGAGCCGTACTGGAAGTCACCATGGGGGTTCTGGGGGGCAACGCCAGGGAGACAGGCCTGGCTGTAGAAATACAAACACACAAACAAAGGAGAAGATAAGCCAGACTTTATTTTATATGTCACTGTCTACCAGAGATAAATAATTATTAATTTGGAATGTTTTTGATTCACTACTGGACAAAAGTGTCAGAGATCATTGAACCAGAAGTTTCACTTCTTAATTTGTTTACTATATACATGCTTTACATTTAAAAAGGAGTAGTCAGTTATGAAGTGTTACATATTTTGTACCAACATTTGGAGAACATTTCAGGAAAGAATAGATTGGAAATTTACTGTCACACTGTTCAGGTGTACCAGCAGCAAATTAAAGATAAACGGAAGCATCCAGATTCAAATGAAGGTGAGAAATATAAAAACAGAAAAATTGAAATAAAAGATTGTGCAGTGAGGGCAAATTTACAACATAGGAAAAATAATACTGTACATTTATTCAAAATAGGATACTGTGTTTAAAAGAGATGTGCAACTGTGTTGGGTCGTTTACGGAAATGTACGAAAAGGACAGGTGGATTTGTGCATAAAAAACAAACTGCAAATGACAGCAGGGATGTTATTTGCAATATTATAAAAGCAGGCAAAAATGACAGTTATCAAGTTTGTTTGGAGCAGTGGTGGTTAAAAAGCTGCTGGGAGAAAGGATCTGCGGTAATGCTCCTTTGTGCACCTAGCATGCAGCAGTCTGTCACTAAAATGTCTTTAGGAGTGCCAAAAGATTTTGTTATATTGCGGCTTTTTGTCATGAGTTTATTCATAGCATGCTTGTTATTTTTTATTAATGATATTAATAATCATCATAACCATCATCATCATTATAAATATTAATTCAAATATCCCTATGTCTGTAAATATGGGACAAACTACCTAAGCAGCTATTTTCTTGAAGCCATTTTCTGATTTATAAGGATAAGTATGCATCCACTTCACTGGAGTGGCATGTTCTCCAGTTTATCCCATTTTGAAGATCAGCTGTTAGAAATTACCCTTTACTGAATAAATGTACTCAAGTCAAAGGTTGATTAAGGTGTTGTACACATCTTAGGCTGATGTAGCAGAAAGATCACGGTAATTATACTCCCGCAAAATCATTTTCCAAATGTGGATTAGTTACTGAATGTTAGATTGCAACTTCTTTCACGATTAAGTAATAATCATTGCTATAGAATGTACATGTTCATTACAGGGCAGAGTAATTTGTTTAAAAAAACTTGAATCCTATTTCTATCTTGACACAGTTACTAAATAGAGACAAAAATACACATTTTTGCCTTAACGAATATAAACATCGACACAATAACATTGTATCGCATCATAGGTTTAAACAGTGGCCATGAACTGTTCCATCATTTAGCTTTGTGGAGAGGCGCCTTAAAGAGACGGATGCTGAAACCATGGATTTTAAAAAAAATACTACAGAATGAGGGCAAATTTGTGCAATCCCTTTAAAATATGATTATGATCTTACACATACATGCTTTAAAAGTGGTAGAATTTTTATAATGTGACAGCCCCTTTTTACTTAATGAAGTCAAAGCAAAAAAACTCAAAAATCTGTCCTTCCCGAGAGCTCAGTGCAGCTCAGTCCCAGAACAGTTTAAAGTTTAAAGACCCAACACACCATCTCTGCTCACCTTTGGCGCCTGGTGTTCTCCTTCCTGCAGCAGTTGCGGATGCTGCCTGGTGCTCCTCAGAAATGTTGAGCCTCTTGAGGACGTCAGCCAGCGCCAACTTCAACAGCTGGATCTCATCCTCCTGCATCTGCATCCTCTGCTCCAGGTAGGTGAGGCGGTCAGCCACGTCCAGGCCACTGGCTGCAGAGCTGCGGTCATCTGAAAAAGACGGAGGGAATTCGGGATGTGAAGGCAAGATAGCTTTTCTTGCATGATCTTCTCAGCATCTCTGGGCGTGCAATCTTCAATCTGACGGCATGAAATGTTCAACCGCCAAGATTATGTTGTGATCATTTTCTATCACTTGATATGCCTCACATAACAAGTACGACACCAAGAAAAAAACTTTAAAAGCGCCTAAAACCTGTTGCACACAATAAAAATCTAATTTGTTACCAAATTACTTACTAAAGAATTGTGTGAAAATATATACATGGTTCACTTTGCAATAAAAAAAAAAAACATCTAAGACTACAAATGGAAAAAGATTGAAGACATACAATCCCTTATTCATGACTAAAATCTAAATCAGGTCATAAAACTGCTGGACTTTGCGGATCCTCCACACTGTCATCACACAGCAGCGTGTAAACAACAACATCATCAATTCATTGCCCTAATTTTTCTGCAATAAATTCCCATTTGATCATTTCTCACACCGGTACCAAGAGAACTAAGGCTCAGAATCCGGTACCATAAGAGCTGCTGGAAGTTGATGACAAGCTAGGGTATCTCTGCTGACCGCTGGCACTGTCCTCAACCAGCCCAGATGTCTTCCTCTTCTTCTTCTCTTCTCTTGATCGTACTCGTTCAGTCCTCTGTGCTCCTCTGGCCCCCATCGGATAGCCCTGTTGTGCCTCCATCTTATTCACCCTCTGTGCTCTGAGATCTCGTCTCGTTCAATCCGTTCGACAAGTCGCGTGGACAGATTCTAGCATCCAAAAGTAATTACAGCATGAGCGGCTGCAGAGGAGGCTACCACTGTTCTGGTGCCTGGCTCACTCTAGGACACGATGGTGATTTGGTGAGGCTTTAAGCCTCGAGCTCAGGATGTGTGTCTATAAAGGTGGGAATGGGGGATGGGGATGCTCAAAAGCTAAGAGGTCGTCCAATTCGGCCTGAATTGTCTGTGCCCATGTGTACGTGGATTTGCATGAGTCTGATGGTGTGTGGTTGCGTGTGTGTGTGTGTGTGTGTGTGTGTGCGTATGTGTGGAAGTGGAGAGTACAATGTTAATCCCAATCCCAATGTTAATCTCTTTGACCCCGCCCACACAGATAATCCCATGTCACTATATGAGGGAGGCACAAAGTAGAAACATCAGAGCTAGAGCTGAAACTGCTTTGTGGAGTAGTCCTGTAAACGACTTGAGGATTCACATCACAAAGGTTGTGGGGACAGGGCATGGGGGATAATGGTCATGAAGGAGAGCAAAACCAAAAATCGGTGCATGTTGTCATTGATTTTGGTAAAAATAGGAAGCATTATTCCGCTGTGGTGATTTTTCACCATGACCTGAAACAGTGCTACATTTTATCTAAAGATGCTAATCAGTAGCTTATCCACTTTGTCATCATGGTTCTCAAACTTTGGAACAAAGACCGCTGGGTACTTTGGTTGCTGTTAAACTCAGTAAATAATTTTCTAATGAATTATTTGCAACCTAAATAAATCTAAAGTAACTGTGATGAAGAGGCCAACATGGGAATGATCAAACCCAATTTAACCGTACGCCAGTTGCAAGTTTGAAAAGCAGTCGGCGGTCCTGCTGATTGTCCTATGATTTCGCTAACTGCTACAGTGGACCCCAAGTATTTGCGGGGATGAAGAACCACAGCTGCCCGCAAATAGCTAAAATCAGCAAATTCTTGAGACCCCTCTAAAAACGCTTGTTGCCGGCTATTAAAATGGCTCAAACACCAAATATACCTTAATTTGCAATAATACACACTGCAGAAACCATCTTAGCACAACCCCAGAAGCTGAAACTTCAGTCTGCCTTATTTTGCAGTTGAGGGTACGGCCAATCAGCGCCAAGGAAAATAAATGGGGACACTGGATTGTCTGCTTTGCAAATGCCAGCCAAAAACATGTCAAGTAGCATTGCTCCAAGGTATTTCAACTTCCCAAGCTGCATTTTCTTTCGAATATTTAGGATATGCTATACAAATAAAATTTGCGAAAAGGTGAATCCGCGATTACTGAACCGTGAATATGTGGGGGTCCACTGCAACACAAGATGATAACAATGTGTGTCTTAATCCCAGTGGTCTGGTCTTCAAGATCTACTGTCCTGCAGGTTTTAGATCCTTCCTTGCTCCAGCACAGCTGAATCAAATTATGGTTTGTTACTAGGTCTTTGCCAAACTTGATGGGATGCTGAAGAGTTTATTCAATCGTTTGATTCTGTTGTTTTGTAGCAGGGATGCATCTAAAACCTGCAGGACAGTAGATCTTGGGGTTGGGGACCACTGCTCTATCCACATAGATATAAACTGTCAGAAGTGCACTTTGTTTTTGTGACTGCAGCCAACGCCAACTTTTATAAATTAAGGCAATCATCTTGGATTTTAAAGTTGGGGTTGATGAGAAGCTTTATTGACCTTTCAGTTAATTTTACAATTGAAAAAGTTGAGCGTGATGAATAAAAATATAATGTATAGTAAGAATTCTTCTTTTTATTTTGCTTATGTGCTTGACGGAAAAAGTCCAAGGACTGCTGGGCTGCTTTTGCAAAATGCCTGTCAAGATTGTAGTTCATGAAAAACATTGTATTCACTAAGGTGGTACTTTTTATTAAAAGTTTGACATTATGAAACAGAAAGTTTAGTTTAATTTAAAAAAATCTGCATTTGGAAACTGAGTCAGCACCCTGAGGCTTGTTAGCCTAACTGTTTGATGTTTAGGCCTAGAGAAAGCTGAATATTAAAGCTAAAATAAATACTAGGTTACAAAGTTACAGTAAACAGATGCAAGATTAGATTAAAGAAAGAGAATATGTTTACAACAGGAATAAAGAGTTAAAAGTTTAATTATCAAAAAAATAATAATTCTCAGAAAGTTAGCTAAAAAATCTTATTATCCACCTTCTTGGTGCCACTTTTTAGACGCCTTTTTCTTCCCAATAATAATAATCTGCTGCAAATGAGGACTTTACGTATAATTACTAAAGCATTCAGCCAAAAGTAATCTGCCTCTCACTGAGGGATGTGATCCTCTGCTGGCCCGTGATCTCCTGTGTCTGTTCCTGTCCTGGCCGTGACTTCATCCTCGTGCCACGTCCATACTCTCCATATGGGATTGGGATTAGAATAGCACAATAATCCTGGTGCTGTAAAAGAGAATTAGCAAACCCCAAGCTCAAACTCTGCTCTAAGTCAGCAACAAACGCCAAACAGTCAGGCTTCTTGGACGCATTTCCTGAAAATGCAATCGCACACGCATATACTAAGAGCGTGCATTCAAACCCTTGGGTCAGTTTCCAAATTGATACATCTTGTCTTCCTATGATAAAATGTTAACACAGACATAGCGACTGGTTTGATCTCTGTTTGCAGTTGGTGTCGTTTAAATGACAGAACATCTGTCTGCTCACATCAGCTCTGCATTAACTATGCAAAAGAAGCCTTCAGACATCACTCCACTGATATGGAACCCCTGGACATACTGCAAAGCCTTCTCAAAGTTCAGAATTTCAGGTAATGTAAGGCTAAACAATATTTTAGGTGTCTATCATGCCTGCTGTTATAAAGCAATATGGAAGGAACAAATGATACTTAACAGGAGCCATTTTCAAAGCGAAAATGATCATCGCTCCCTGTTGAGGATTTGAATTGTAGGAGATTTTAATGATTTGCTTTTCACCTCTTCAAAGTCTTGAATCTGTCTTGTTTTCTTGTTTTTTCCTTCTAAAGAATCAGAAGAGAAGTAAACCAACATTGAACATTTGCAACACTCCCAGCCACCTGTGCATGGAACTTTGTCAGTATGAATACAGGAATTCTTTCTATGCTTTCGTTCAGGTATGTTGCTCACTTTGACTTGCGGTGCACCTCAGACGACCTGTAAAACTAAATGCAACGGATAATCTGACATCCTTCCAATGTAGGCCAGAGGAAGGAACCACCTGCGTTTATTTGATCTGATATTTTTTTTTAGCTATTTAAATTCTCTTAATCCCTCCCAGTTTTACCTGTCATGAAATCCGTGTCACTGTGATAGCTCTCCTTCAGTGAAGGTCTCCTCAGCAGGCTTTGGGCCGTCTCCTCCATCTGCAGGCTGTGGTCGTCCAGCTCCTCCATGTTTGCGTCCTCTTCTGCTATGACTGCTTGCATGGCCTTGCTTGCTTGCTTTCACCCCCCCCACACTCACCTAATATCCTGTGAGGAGTATGTGCACAGGGTGATGTCACTGAAAGGACAGATTAAAGACCTGGTAATCCACCTGAAGCTCAAGGGAGGACAGGAGTGAGCAAGAGTCTTTCATTTCTCTCAGTAGGTGGATAAATGTTGGAGGGAAGGACGAAACTAAGTCTCACATTAAGGGCATTGAAACTCCTGAAAGCTGCACCGGAGGAAACGCAGGGTGAGGGTTTCTGACCTTTGTCCTGACGAAAAAACATGCTCCTGACAGAAAATGAAACGGGGCAGAGTGAGGCTGGAGAATTTGCTGTTGCATGCAAAGTTTCAGACAAGCACATAATTACACTCCCCAAAAGAGCTTAAATAAGGCTGCCATCCGGCGTGGTCAGCCCGGGCCTACTGTAAGGATGACGAGATCCAGAGATTAGGGAGCAGAATTTGATTAATTACAGTCATCAGGAGGACAATAAGCCGGATGTAGTAATTAGACTAACAGGGGAAAGAAACAGTGCTAGATGAAAAGCTAGTTAGGCGATTAGGTTTGCCCCCACCTCCCGGCTCTTTTGTGAGACAGGTTTTTGTCTATTTTGCAGTTTGACGGATTGATTCTTTCTCCAGCAGATGTGCCTGTTTAGGGATGTGTCAAGACTTTCTGGTCTCACAAAGGAAGTCGTAAGTTATAAGAATGAATGACCAGAAGGGAAGAAACTAAAACATGAGAAACACTCACGTTCATCTAATAAAGTTTTCCTCATGTTCATGTTTTCTCCCGTTCTCTTTAGTCCTCATTTCTCATCATCAGACGTCCTGTTGAGTCAGCTTGCGATTAAAATGTCTTCCTCAGAAAATATTCCTACTCCATGATTTTCCCCTTTTTTACAATTTAAAACTGCAAACTTCAGTGTATTTTGTTGACATTTTATGTGAATAAATAACCTTAAACGGTGCAGTGAAGTGTAAAGTGAAAGAAAAATCTTAAATGTCTACTCCATTGCCCCCGAGTCAATACTTTGTAGAACCACCTTATGTTAAAAGTTATAGTATAGTAAACTCAGACCGGGTGGAAAACATCTACAGCAATTTTTAGGTTTTGCCCCCAATTTTTGAATATCTCGTGTCTGGACTATGAATATGCTTCAAGGTAAAGCATTTAATTGTAACTCTGGCTGTGTGTTTCAGAATGTTGTCCAGCTGGAAGATGAATCTCCGTCCGAGCCAAATGCTTTATTATTCCGACATGGTTTTCCTCCAGGACTGCCTCTGAATATACCTCCATCAATCTTTCTACACTGGGGTTGTCAGAATGCTGATGTAAAATTATGTAACATTCTTTTATTCTTTTACAGTAAGAAGGTATTTTTTTATTATTGATTTTATCGTTAAAAGTGGTGTTAGAGTCAATATTTTACTGTAAAAGAAAATGTTTTACCCTAAACTGAACATGAAAATAATCGATAAAATAAAGTTTGTGCCACTAAACACGAGAATTTTTCCCTGTAAAATTAACTATATACATAATAAAATACAATTTTATTCAGTAAAAAATGCCATAACTTGCCATAAAAATGCTTTGTAATTTCCTTTTAATGGCTAAAAAAAGATTAGAAAAACTTGCCTGTAATTATAGTGAAACATTTTCACTTACTATGACACACCAGTTTCCCTTTCCTAGTTGATAAAAGACAAACCCACAGCATGATGCTGCCACCACTGTGAGTGGATAGTGTGTTCACACATGCAGGGTAAAAGTTCACATTTTGGTCTCATGTGACTATGAGATTCTTCTATTTCTTTGTTGTTGTGTCAGGACTCACAGTGGCTTTATTTATTCTTCTATAGGATGGAAAAGTGTCTTTCTTCTTGCAACTCTTCCGCAAGACCAGATATTTGGAATGCACCACAAATAATTGACGTGCTAACATATTCTGACCGGAGTTCTGGATGTCTGCAACTATTTGCGAGATACCATGGACCTTCTGGCTGCTTCTCTGGTGAAGGCTCTCCTTACCCAGCCTGTCAGGTTAGGTGGAGGGCGACGGCTTGGTAGGTTTACAGTTAGATTTTCGAAGCTTGGGATATATTTTTTTTAATCAAATCCTTTAAATTTCTTTACCAACTCATGTGGACTTTTAGTAATTAGGTGGTTTCTGAAGGCGACTGCACTGGATTTCCTTTAGGAATATTAGAGTAAAGGAGGCTGAATTCACATGAAAACCGAGTCTCTTTGTCCTTCCACTTCACAATCACCTTCTCCTAGAGATACCTTGATAAAACAGTAATATAAGAGCCCAACCGATTTAGCCTAAACATAGAAACGTGCGCTTGGAGCACTTCAGAGCCATCCCAGGTCAATGGGTCTGTCTAATTTTATTATTAAGACTAATTAATGATCAGCTTTGGCTGTTCTTCCTCCTGCTTAACAGACACTGAAGCCCTGCTGTGTATTGTGAGAGTATTTGTACACCCGAGAAGCCTGAAGAGTTTTCATATACACTGATAAATATAGACTGTGTGTGCAGATTAAAAGCAAAAACCTTAGGAGGCCTGAAGAGAATTTAACAGCCATGTGTTGGCAGTGCCTCACTACTGCTCTCCTGTGGACATGACCAACATTACAGCTGATTGGTAGAAAACTTACCCACTTGCTGTTGATTTACATGCAGTAACATTTGGCTCCCTTTTCTGTCTGTATACACAATCGTGTTTAAGTAATTACGAATATTTGAACTGATTTGCAATGACAAAATTCAATGAAGTAAGGGGTTTGATCAAAAATGATTAAAAATACCCAGAGTCACAGTTTTCACAAAGGACGTAAATTTTATAAATATTCTCTCAACATTACATTAAATCAGTTGGGATGATATAGTCTTTCAAATAAAATAAAATAAAATAAACCCAAGAGATCTCCAGAGAGCATGACAAAGTGACAGTGATCTGATCCACATAACTCTTTCTACTGCAAAAATATCTAAACTGTAAATCCCACATTTTTCCAAATATATCAAAATATATGCTAACAATAAGCATCAATACAGGCCACAGAGAAAGCAGAATCTCACAGGTTGGTCGGGTGCTTTTGTCTAATGGAGTGAACACACACAAACACACACACGCATACATACACCCAAGTATATCAGCAAAGGTTACTCAAGGTTTCACATCATAGGTCGCTGTAACTTCTTATTCCTGAGTGCTTGCCCAGCCTTGTTGTCATGGAAATACGAACACAACTGCCTGTGGGTTGATTAAGTTACTAAATGACAGCAGGCCGTCTAAGTCGATGCGTTTTGCAAGGCTGGCCAGCACTTGGGAGGGTAACACATGGATGACTGAGCTTTCCTCAGCTGCTTTTCAAGGAAGTGCCTGGAGATAGCTGGTGAACAGATAAGGGATGTTGGCGTGACAGCATCTGCAAACTTGCGTTTGCTGACACTCTAGAGAGCAAAAAGATCAACATATGTGCTGATATGCATGGAGGGAAGGGCTGATCCACCAATTAGATTAGAGATGCTCCTTGTAGTGTTTCAAGACCAACCTTTTTTTCGGAAATACTGTCGGTCTAGATCCAAACGATCCTTTCCCTCTTTCGTAACTCGCACCTAATCTTTTGCACCGCAGGGTTTAATCTGACGAGGAGGAGCCTGGTTTCAGTCCTGGACCTGAGGGGAACTTCCTGTCCCCTTTGACCTGCCTCAGATGTGTCCCTTTCCGACTTCAGCTCATCAATGAAAGCTCAGGGGACCATGCTGCCATTCTCCCAAACTACTCACCTAAAGGGATAGTTAAGAACTCCTCTACTATGGTTTTCTTAAATGTCATAAGCGGTCAATATCTTACCCGGGTTGAAGCCAGAAGTTTACACACACCGAATAAAAAGACATAGATCTTTTTCCCCCCACTGTTATCATTCTTTATGTAAGCTTGTGATTTTGAAGACATTAGTAAATACATCTCTGACATATTCTCTCTCTCATTATTGTGGAATTTACCAAATAGAAATAATTTTGCTAATTCTTACTGAATTAAAACAAGAAAGTTTGGTCTGATTTAACTTCAGTGAGAGAAAAAAAGTGTGTGTTTTGTATGTAAGCTTCTGGTTTTAACTGTATGTGGACATTAGATGGAAAAGCTGGCAGACCAAGACCAAATGAGACTAGAAATCTCTAAAATGTATTACCCATTTATGCAAATTATATTTTATTGAATTTTACAATATATTACATTTTTACTAGGTAGTTACACTCAGCAGAAATATGAAAAAACAGATTTTTACTAGTTCAAAAATATCTAATTTTCATTAGATTTCTTAATGAAACAAAATAATGTAAATATTTGTAGATGCAAAGCAAAAAAAGGGGTTTCTTTCTTAAAAGAAAGCCAGTCAGTTTTCTAATTTCTTCGCTATGATCTCGGTCTTGAAACTTTTTTTTTCCCAAAAGCAATAGTTGCTGTCACTAATTAGTTCCCCACATTTTAAAGCTGTAAAAAATGCTTTGATCTTGACCATTCATTAGCTTCGGCCTCCAGGACCAACTAATCTGGGTTCATAGTAAATGAAGACACCAAGAGAATCATCTAGGTGTGGTAAGATATGACCTGCTTCTAATGTTTTAACAGAACCTTAATTACTATTATTATTTTTATTATTTTTTTATCCCTGAACTATCCCGTTAGCGTCGGCCCGGTTTCTGTTCAGCCACTCAGATTGTTATTTGACCAAATCGGAGCTCTTCCACAGCGAAGGTGCTTTAGGTGAAAATTGCTCGTCTCAACTAAGCTAACCTACAGTTACATTTCTGCTACTAAACTCATTAAGTTCCTAAAATCACAAATAAACCAATTACTTCTATCCTGAAGCACAAATACGTGGGATTTACATAGTTAGTCCCAAATAACTTAAACTGACATCTTAATATATTCAATTGTTTTCTGCATTTAAATATTCTTTTTATACTTTATATATAATTATTACAGATCTGGCAAGAAAAAAAAAACAATACTACTCTGTGCATTGGCTATATGCTTGTTTAAAGAGTGCCCGGTGCTTCCAGGGGTTCAGATATGTACTCTTCATTAGAAGTTGCCTGGAAGGGAGCTCCTTGCTAGCCCATGAGATGCCATCAGCTCCCTTACTTCTCTTTCGTTTGGTCAAACATTGACTCGAAAACAACCTGATATCAACTAAAGAAAAAAAAGGAAATGCATATTCTCTTTCAAGATTTGTTAAGCTCATTCATCAAAAATAGTAATTCTAAAAATATATTGCATGTGCCATCTTAGTAAATCGACATAAAAAAAATATTCTTAAGGAGGAGAAATTGTAAAGTAGAATATATAGATATATATTATATATATTACCTCTTTGATGAATCCAGGGGATCTAGGGTTTGATTTAGTTTGGATTGATGCACTTCAAATAGAAGAAGTGAAAGATGGCTTCAGAGTGTGTGTGTGTGTGTGGGGGGTGGTTGCAGTTGTGCAGGAAAGAAATCGGGCACTCGAACACACACTGACGGGAAAACGGTTGCCGGTTTGAAGGCAATGAAAGAGCGCATGGTTTGAAGTCAACGAAAACTTCGTCTTACAGTATGGAACACCCGACCCTTATACCCCTAATATCCACCATCCCCACCCTTTCAATCCAATCACACATCAATCACAGTGCTATGTTTGCCTGCACAGCAAGTCAGGACTGAATCCTTAAGCCTTCTGCGCATCTAGTCACATTAACAGTGTGAATGCCAACATAAATATTTACCGAGTATTTATAGGACTGTATGTGAGAGCAGAGTAAAAAGAAAAAGAAAAAGGAATGATTCTAGATCTATACTGATTTCATTCAGTAACAAAAGCATCAAGTAACATGACGGTGGACTCCTCTCTGGACAGTCTGCACCTAACGTGTGCAGCCGTTACATCCGCAATGTCACCTTCTCATAAAAACAAAAACATCCAAACAAATGCACTACAGTAAGCCCCACCGTACACATCCTGCCAATATTTTCGCAGCTCCAATATAAAACGAGGTGGTCGTGTGCTCTTTTTCACGAGGGAATGGTTTAGTGCAACACAACATGGGAACAAGTGCTGACAGGGAGGAGAAGCAGGAGGGAGAAGATGGGTGAATTTCACATTTGTGCCACAGCGACGTTCATCTCGGCTGGGCCGCAGATGGCTGGAGGGGGGGGGGCTGAATAGGCTTAGCAGGCGAGGGTTAACAACATGAAAACTGTCCTAAACGGGAGACTGGAAATGAACAGAAATACAGTGTGTCGCAAAAGTATTCACAAGGCCAGGGCTTTTTACATTTTGTCACATCACAACCACAGAAACCATAGATTTTAGGTGAAAGACCAGACCGACACGCAGTAGTGACAAATTGAAAGGAGAACAGTTATCAACCTTATTTGCAAACCAAAATCTCAAAAACTTAGCGAAACATTTAAAACATTTCACCTCCCTCTTCTCTGATACCGCTAAACGGAATCCAGGCCAACAAACTGCTCTATTGGCCTGTATGCAAAAAAAAAAAAACAAACACAAAAAACCCCCTATGTGCTGAGGAGAACTAACCCTGAACACACCAGCCTCACTGTTGAACATGGCAGTGGAGGCATCATAATGTGTGGTGGTGGCGGTTATACAAAACATTTGATAATGAGGGATAAATACAAATTTATGCCACAATTTTTAATCGAATCTTAGTTTATAAAAAATAAAAACTTAAAATTTTCCATCATGTGCAACTTAAACCTACTTAAAATACATTCAAATCTGTGGTTGTAATACGACAAAATAAAAAGGCTTAAAGGGAAGGAATACTTTTGCAAGGCACTGGTTTAGTTTTATGGACTATTATGTGATGTTTATAAAGTCAAAACATTAGTCATTATGTGCATCCTGACATCAGCGTATAGTCTCACTATTTACCTCAATTAAGCACAACGCACTCACCAGTTACTTCTACAGTCATTCATTCGACAAACTCCTGCTTTTTGGGACTACAGATATCCATGTTTCACAGCTTTCAACTCAGATAGGTGCTTCTCTCTTACCATATAAGTAATAATCATACACATCATATGTTATAAAGGAATAAATGGTGATCTTTGTCCTCAAGCCCAATCTGAAACTGGTGGAGCATTTTCAGAAGTTGTTTCATGTGAAACTGTTATATTCAGCGCCACGAAAGAAAGCTCCACTTCATCTAAAGCTGCTCGCTCACTCACACACACACAAACACACACGCACACAATGTGCAGAGTCAAATCCGGGGAAAAAGGATGACACTCTCCATTAACTGCTCCTTCACCCATATGGTTGTTGAGCAGCGTTAACACAGAGCTGACAGGGCTAGGCTCGTGTTTCCCTGGAAGCACCTGAGCGCCGTCCCTGCGCCAGCGGCTCTCGAATAGAACAAACATGATTGTTGCGCTAACGTGCGTCAGGGGAAACACTGCTCTGACTGGAGCCCCCGCTCGACCTGGCGCTCAGGGCTTCTGGCATGAGAGGCATGGCGGGGTAGAGGGTGGGGTGGGGGGGGTTGGGGGTCAAGCTTCTATTAAACCAAGACGACCAAGAATCTGAGGGAGTGGATGGATGAATAGTTTTCCAAAGCAGGAATTATCGCTCCTCTGACTGAGCATAGATTCCCTACAACAATCTGACTTCTTGGTATGTAACTAAAGGGATCTGTGCTTCATAATGTGTACATGCAAACCCCTTCTCCCCCCTTTTCCCACTGATTCCATCCTTCAGCTGTGTCGTCTGATACAAAGGTGCTGCCGGGGGGGGGGGGGGTCAGTGTTTCCTGCTCTACTGCAGGTTCTTCAAGATGCGTCCGTATCGGAAGTCGTAGACGTGCCGGCAGAGATACACCAGCTCAGGGTCGACGTCTGTGGGCACGCAGCGGTGGGAGGGAGGGGCGAAGTCAGGGCGGAAGGGCACCATGCTGGCCCTGCCAGGTGGAGCGCCTTCAGCACGCCGCTTCACCAAGGCACAAAATCTGAAAAAATTAAATACAATAAGAAAAATCATTCAATCTGAAAGTCACAGGAAAAAGACGCTGAGATTCGACACGGGACAAAAATGACTTTCGCTGAAGGGGTTCTGTGTGCGTTTACTCACCGACAGTACTGGGCTAGAGGAAGAACGTAGCATCTGTCTTCTATGCAGGCCACACTATTTTCATCCTGATGCCGAGAGGCGAAAATCTCATTCTGAAACCAACAGTGGGTGTACAGCGTCACATCGCTGCATGTTTTTTGTAGTTTTTATATGCTGTGCCCGAAAGACACCTCAAGAAATAGCAACACTTTGCAGCATTGAGCGCAAAATAAACTACAACTGTTCATGAAATATGTGTTGGGCTGTCTTTGTTTTATGAGCCCCAATGCAAAACAAAAAAAAAAAAAGAAAAAAAAGAAAAACCCTCTACTGAGCTTAAACTGTGGCAGCCTTTCACTGGAAACATTCTCAGAGAGTGAAACCGTTCCTCTACTTGTTCTGAGGTTTCTGCAAGGCTGAGGTCAAAGAGATACTATCGTTTTTTTTGGTATTGTGGGTAGGCTGAGGAACCAAACAGCTTTCAACAGTCTCAGGGCTGCTGAGGCAAAGATAATGATGTCTCCAGCAAACAGTCACTGTCCACACTATTATGTGTAAACAAGTGGCTATGATCACCACCCAATACCCCCTTACACATCATCTTGGTACATCATTCAAATTGCTGCTACTTGTAAGATTCATATTAAAGCACGAAAAAAAAAAAAAGGTGCTGCAACAAGCTCATCCCACCACCATAGACGTTTTTGTGACACACAAAACAGGTTGCACACATGTCATCTTCCCACTGGGAGAAATTAATTCCTAGCTGAGGACTGTTGTACGCCTCACCTCACAGTGTGCTCTGGGATCTCGACCTCCCTGGGTGTGCTCGGGTCTGTAGTACCAAAAAAGGCTCATCATCAGCTCTCCTGAGGAAGACGAACACAAAAATCAGCTGAACACACTCCTGCCTGCACATTCTTGCGCAGAACCGACTGGGGGAGAAGGAGGAGTTTGACCCCTCTTCCAAATTAAGGTGGAACCCCCTATTAGAGGTAAAAAATAAAAGGTTGGGAGGAATGGAATATGTTATTAAACTTGTTGTGAATGAATGAATGTAAATAATATGAAATACATCATTAATTCTAGAAAGACTTCAATTTCTGAACCTGTAGTTTCTTTACCTCTATCAATCAAATTATGTTTCAATCTTGTAGTTAGAGCCGACTACCTGGTGGTGAGTCGGCTCCGATGGTGGGGGAGGACGCCGGACAGACCTGGAAGGCCCAAACGTGTTGTGAGGGTCTGATGGGAACGTCTGTCAGAGTCTCCTGTCAGAAGGAGCTTTAACTCACACCTCCGGCAGAACTTTGAACACGTCCCGGGGGAGGCGGAGGACATCGAGTCTGAGTGGACCATGTTCCGCGCCTCCATTGCCGAGGCGGCTGACCGAAACTGTGGCCGCAAGGTGGTCGGTGCCTGTCGCGGCGGCAACCCCCGAACCCGCTGGTGGACACCGGCGGTAAGGGATGCTGTCAGGCTGAAGAAGGAGTCCTACCGGGTCTTTTTGGCTTGTGGGACCCCTGAAGGAGCTGATAGGTACCGAAAGGCCAAGCGGGATGCCGCTCGGATGGTTGCTGAGGCAAAAACTCGGGCGTGGGAGGAGTTTGGAGAGACCATGGAAAACGACTTCCGTACGGCTTCGAAGCGATTCTGGTCCACCATCCGGCGTCTCAGGGGGGGAAAGCGGTCTGCCACCAACACTGTTTACAGTGGGGATGGTGTGCTGCTGACCTCGACGCGGGACGTTTTGGGTCGGTGGATGGAATACTTCGAAGACCTCCTCAATCCCACCAGCACGCCTTCCAATCTGGAAGCAGGGTTTGGGGACTTGGGGTCGGGCTCTCCAATCTCTGGTGCTGAGGTCACCGAAGTCGTTAAAAAGCTCCTCGGTGGCAAGGCTCCGGGGGTGGATGAGATTCGACTGAAGTTCCTCAAGGCTCTGGATGTTGTGGGGCTGTGTTGGCTAACGCGGCTCTGCAATATTGCGTGGACATCAGGGGCAGTTCCCTTGGATTGGCAGACCGGGGTGGTGGTCCCCCTGTTTAAAAAGGGGGACCACAGGGTGTGTTCCAACTACAGGGGGATCACACTTCTGAGCCTCCCTGGTAAGGTCTATTCAAGGGTTCTGGAGAGGAGGGTCCGACGGATAGTCGAACCTCGGATCCAGGAAGAACAATGCGGTTTTCGTCCTGGCCGTGGAACACTGGACCAGCTCTACACCCTCAGCAGGGTCCTGGAGGGTGCGTGGGAGTTCGCCCAACCGGTCTACATGTGTTTTGTGGACTTGGAGAAGGCGTTCGACCGTGTCCCTCGGGGGGCCCTGTGGGGGGTGCTCCGGGAGTATGGGATACCGGACCCCTTGATACGGGCTGTTAGGTCCCTGTACGACCGGTGCCAGAGTTTGGTTCGCATTGCCGGCAGTAAGTCGGGCTTGTTTCCAGTGAGAGTTGGACTCCGCCAAGGTTGCCCTTTGTCACCGATCCTGTTCCTAACTTTTATGGACAGGATCTCTAGGCGCAGCCAAGGCGTTGAGGGGATCCGTTTTGGTGGCCTCAGGATCGGGTCTCTGCTTTTTGCAGATGATGTGGTCCTGTTGGCTCCATCGGAGCGTGATCTACAGCTTTCACTGGAGCTGTTCGCAGCCGAGTGTGAAGCGGCTGGGATGAGAATCAGCACCTCCAAATCCGAGGCCATGGTCTTGAGCCGGAAAAGGGTGGGGTGCCTCCTCCGGGTCGGGGATGGGGTCCTTCCCCAAGTGGAGGAGTTTAAGTATCTGGGGGTCTTGTTCACGAATGAGGGAAAAATGGAGCGGGAGATCGATAGACGGATTGGTGGGGCATCTGCAGTTATGCGGGCGCTCTACCGGTCTGTCGTGGTGAAGAGAGAGCTGAGCCAAAAGGCGAAGCTCTCGATTTACCGGTCGATCTATGTTCCTACCCTCATCTATGGTCACGAACTCTGGGTGGTGACCGAAAGAACGAGATCACGGATACAAGCGGCTGAAATGAGTTTCCTCCGCAGAGTGTCTGGGCTCTCCCTTAGAGATAGGGTGAGAAGCTCAGTCATCCGGAGGGGGCTCAGAATAGAACCGCTGCTTCTCCACATCGAGAGGAGTCAGTTGAGGTGGCTCAGGCATCTGGTCACGATGCCTCCTGGACGCCTCCCTGGTGAGGTGTTTCAGGCACGTCTCACCGGGAGGAGGCCCAGGGGAAGGCCCAGGACACGCTGGAGGGACTATGTTTCTCGGCTGGCCTGGGAGCGCCTTGGGGTTCCTCCCGAGGAGCTGGAACAAGTGGCTGGGGAGAGGGAAGTCTGGGTATCTTTGCTTAGGCTGCTGCCCCCGCGACCCGACCCCGGATAAGCGGAAGAAAATGGATGGATGGATCTTGTAGTTATAATCTTAAATATAAATGTGAAGGGGAGAGCAGGAGAAGTATTAACCTTAGGCAGCAGATCTGTCTACGTCTTTGAAACCCAAGCCATGATGGGGTATTGCTAACCCACATATTATGTTCTAAGCTATTTATGTGAAGTTGTTATTCTGAACAAATTATGAGCCCCTGCTTTGTTTTTGTGTGATCTATGGAGAATTTGCACCCTGACTTCAACCTCCCTTCCTGTTTTTTTTCTTCCTTTACCTGTTTTGGGGTCCTCCCACAATGCTGATATCTTGGCAACAAATGGGAGTGACTTCTTCCTGGGTCCAGATCGCAGTAGTACAGTGTCTCTGACACGGATCACTTCGCCGTCCCTCTCCACTCCCTCGTAACACATGCGCATTGCGACTACATCTTCTCCCTGGCATTAAAGACGCATAAAATTTACTTTATGAACTGAAAAAAACATGGGAACATTCACAAACTTTTCTCTCAGGAGACGAGCAACCTACCGCAATAAAGACCTCCCTCTCCGTGGGGATGCCAACAGGGCGCCAGCCGTTTGTGGCACGTCTACGACTGATCTTCTTCTGTTTGCCGCTGCCAAGGCTCGGCACTGGGGTTGCCTGTTTTGTTAGGAGTCGGGTGTGGACCATGGTGGAGCCATTGGAGGCCTTTGGGCTCTGAGGGCATTCCGTAGCTGGCTTTAACCTGGCCTGGGGCTGATCTCGGACAGACAGAGGAGTCAGCAGGTGGGTTTTAGTCTGTGTCGAAGTGGGCACACTGGGTAGTGGGCATTGAGCGATTGGCATGGTGGGGGGAACCAGAAGGGAAGGGCTGTGATCACCCTGTGGGGTTGTGTAAGCCTCTGGAAGAAAGAATGGAAATATAATATAAATAAAATATGAATTTTAGGGGTGTCAAATTATCGCGTTAATTGCGATCAATTAATTACAGACATATTTAGCGCGCTATGTTTTTTAAATGCGTTAATCTAATTTTTTATCTTTAATTTGAGAGTTTCTGCATGCGAGTTCCCTTTAAATAAAACCCGTTTTATGCACTGGGGTTCTTGTGCTTGCGTTGTTCGCGGTAAACCACACCCTGAAGTGGACATCGGTTGCTGTAAACTCATCAGAAGATGACTGGCTTCCATCGTGGTGGGGAGAGGGAGGTGAGGAGGAACGGCGAGTTGCCGACAGTTTTTCCAACTTTGCTTTATTTGGCAAGTTTTTAGACCCCTCTAGCGATTCTTTCTAAAAACAAAACAATACAAAAAAAAAAAACAATTAGCGGCAAATCTAGCAAATCTTTATGGGGTTTTTGGAAGCTTTTGGGTGAAGCATAACGCCGTTTCTCTTCTCACCGATCAGCGGGGCGCTCTCCCGTCTAGCTCACAGCAGTCTGCACCGCACACTGCAACTCCACCCGGCCCCCTAGGTCCACCAGTATGGCAAGCCATCGGTATCAAAAATAATGTGCATATTAAGTGTTGTTTTAACCCGTAATACAGTTGGACTCAGAGAAGATATTGACCCCACTGCGTCCAGAACGCTTATGAATCGCGCATGCTCGAAGCAGAAGGTTGCAGGCGCCACTTGGGACCGTCACAAAAACAGCAGAATGTAAAGGGCTGGGACTGCCTCTGTTCAAGTCTGTTAAATACAATAAATGACTTCATAAAGCCAGTTTTTTAAATTACAAGTATCAAACTTTTTGTTCTACCACAATAATGTAATGAATTTAAAAAAAAATACCTCAAGATGAGGGCTTTTCTCAGCAATTATTAGGTGAGATTAAAAAAAGAGATTAGTTAGATTAATTAATTACAGATCATAATTAATTAATCTCAAAGTTTTTTTAATCTCATGACAGCACTAATGAATTTATAATCCATCCAGGGCATTTTAATTTCCCTCCAGAGTCTTATATTTCAAACTTAGTTGCTCTGGTATGATCGTAATTTTAACTTAGATATTAGCCAGAATAACTAACAAAGAACCCAACATAACCCAGAAACAACCAGATCAAACATGTTGGGCCTTGACAGGCTTGAATTAAGCCCTTTATGGCAGCGTAAACTAGTTGCTCATTTGCAGTTTTCACTTTTTTGTCCCAGATTCCTTGGGTTGATTACTGTCAAACCTTAAGATCAAGTAAAAGATCTCTAAAAGGAAAACATAAAACCCTGGGCAAAAGAAATAACAATGAAAAAAGCTTAGAAAGAAAGTTATTGATATCTATCAATCTGAATTGTCCCAAAGCAATTTCTAAGGTTTTGGGACACTGACAAACTACAGTGAGAACCACTTTCTACAAAAAATAAATAAAATAACAGGTTAAAATATTAAAATAAAGAGTAGATAAATATGAGAGTAAATAGTAAAACACCGCTAAAATTTTAACACTGATAAAATTTAAAATTATGTAATGTAAAACATTGATCAAATTTAATCAAGTAAGACATGCAGAGCAATTAAGCAGATATTATTAAATAATTAATATATTAAAAGCTAGGCTAAAAAGTTGAGTCTTGAGCCTGCTCTTAAAAACATTCTAACTAATTCAGGAGGTGACAGAGCGACCCAGAACAAGATCTAAAGCACTGCAGGCCTCGCTACGTTTCATGAACGTAAAATAAGGAAAATATTTAGGAATTTGTGTGTCCTATTACACCTGAAGTAAAACGACACAACAAGTCAGCAGTGGAACTGTTAAGTTCTGGTGGTGGTTTGCTGCTTTAGAAACTGGAAGACACTTTGTTCTCCGCTGGAAAATGTTGAAGGACCTAGTCAAAGTCGAAAAGACTTCTGATTGAGTCGTTGCTGTGATGAATTTAAACAGGCGGCTTAAGCTTGAAATCCGTCCTTTGCTGGTGAATGAAACAATTCTGCATAGAAGAGTGGGACAAAATTCCTCCTCAGTGAAGTAAAAGACTCATTGGCAGTTATCACAAACGCTTTATGGCAGTTGTTACTGCCAAGCAGTGTTTAGATTTAAGGGGGAGATCACTTTCTCAACAAAGAGTCAGATTGGTTTGGATAACTTTTTCTCTTTAACCAGGGAAATGCAAGAACCAGATTTTGAACGATTGTTTCTTTAGCAATCCCATTTAGAATGTGTGATGTCACGTGAAACATTGAAATGTTACAACAACAAAAAAACATGCAAAGTAAACATGCAAAGCCTGCACACAGAGAAGTGTGTTTGTGCTCCCAGAAGGTTTGTGGTTTCGAGTTTCTGTGGTTTAAGTTTGTAGTTCAGCAAATGCTGAGCAAACATGTTTTAAGGGAACATTTCCACACATATAAAGACAGTACAACCAAGAAAAAAACAAAAAAACAATTAAAAACTAACACTGTGCACACCATCCCCATTGTAAAACATAGTGGTAGCAACATCATGCTGTGGGGTCACTTTATAGAAGCAGCTGTTAGATACCAAAACTTGAGTTAGAACTGGCAAAATGTTAAGTCTCTAGATCTGCAGAGCTGGTAGAGACCAGCACCCTAAAAGAACTGCAGCTTTGCTTGCAGCTAAATGTGGTTGTAGAAGGCACTGACTTCATGAAAAATAAAGCTGTGTTCAATGCAAGCGTCTACAAGTTTTTCCTCCCCGTCCAGCTGAGTTAGTCCAATCAATAAAACAAAGACATCAGCTTTGACCCAGGCATCAAAAAAGACAACCTACTGTCCAACATTAGCAGTTAACAAGAACACGACTGTGTATTCGCTCAAGGCTGACGTTCATCTTCCAACGTAAAAACAGCCAGTCGCAAGCATCCAGAAAAAAGGCTGGTTTTGTTTTGCTGTGTGCTACGATCCCATCATGATTTATTACTCTGTCGATAAAACCAACCTGACAGAGAGGTTTTTACTACAAGGCATAGTGGAAAAAAATGTGCACGAGTCTTCTCTCTCTGCCCTCATCTTTGCCTCCAAGAAGAGAGCCTTGTGTTCACACAGAACTAAAGAGACGAAAACTTATCATACAGCATCACTTCTTACTATTTATCTGCCATAGATACCGTTGCAAGACAGAAGGTTTAGGTCAGCCATCATAGGTATGCATCCAATTATTGTCCAGCCTTTAATAATTTCCTAGCACAGTTAATTAGAACAAAAACTATAATAAATTTTCATAGGGAGAATTGGGTTTAAACGCCATTGTTTTATTTCTCTGACATACAATTGAAAAGTACGATATATAGGCTTAAATACATACCCAACTCAGCAGTTCTAACCTGACATGGCCATGGCTTGTTCACTTCTACTTACTGACAAACCTAATGGCACCTTTCCTGATTGTATTATGCACAATGAGGTCATGGTCAGGGACAAGGCCGTATCCAGAGTTTCAAAACTACCCGAGGTCCACCCCGGAGCGTAACCATCATGTCAAAAGTGAGGGGGGGTGGGGGGGAGGAATTGGGATTTTTCAGAGGTCAATTAAGCTGATTTATCATCCTGTCACATTCAATCGCATCCTTCCTCAATGGTTAAAGAACCATTTAAATCACTGTTCCACAATGAGTGTGCTGGCTTAGTTATCAGCAATATTAATAGTGGTTCAAAGGCAGTTATTAATTATCATTATTACCATTAATAAAATGAATAGTTACAAGGTGCCACCTGCTCAGCAGAAACAAATAACTTAGCTCAAATGTCGATCTCAATGGACTGTTGGTGTCAACCTGAAAACATTTAACGACAGGTTAAAGAATGAAGGTTTGAGTTCACGCACTGGCTTCAGCAAATCACAATAAATAACACATAATGATGACAGATCACCTCTTCAGAATGCAAGTTTATTTTTACAAGTTATCAAACTCCTTGACATCAGTGGAATTACCAGAGCAAACACTAAAATCTACTTTGCTAGATTTAAAGGCTCCAAAGAATAATAAAACAAAAGTAGGCTCAGGATGGCTGATCCTAGTGGAGGACCTATTAAAATATAGACAAAACATATTTTGGATTGGGAATGAGAGTAATTCCGAAATATCTGAAAACCCTGTCCTGATACCTGACTGGTTTCGCCCAACAATGGATCTCTGCTGCTGGCCTCTGGTCTTATTTCTCCTGCCAGACTCTGGTCTTTGCTATTGTGGCATTAAAGATAAATAAAAATGTAGGAAGCAACATTTTGAAATAGAATTAGGATGAGTAGCAGTGATATTACTGTGGAATAAAGTCCCTCTTATGCCATGATAGTTTTTCTCAGCCACTACTATCAAACTGCAGTCAAATTCTATCCAGTTGCAGCATATTTTGGAGAGGTTTTATTTTTCGTTTCCTTTTAATAAAAGACTTAATGAAACAGGAGTAACGAGGCTATTTTTTAAATGTAAGAAGTAGAAAGTACAGATAATTGCTCGCAAATGTAAGGAGTCGAAGTAAAACGTAGGCCAATACATAATTACTCCATTGAAGTATAAATACCCCAAATTTCTACTTAAGTAAGGTAACAAAGCATTTGTACTACGTTACTGGACACCTTTGGTGCAGCCCCTCCCTGACCCAGCTCGGTTTGTTGTGGCAATAAAGATTTCTTTCAGATATGTGGAAAGAAGTAAAGTTCTGCCCAGAAATTAAAGAGAATTGGGTTTATTCCTAGAATTACCTAACTAGCAAAGGAGGTAACATTTGTATTACTAACATGATCTATTGGTATGTATTAACTAGGCTTCATTGAGCTAATATTACCTGCATGCAACAGCATAACTCAGCTTACATCTTGTTTGGAAAAAAAATCTTTGCAAAGTTTTTTTGTCTTTCGTTGACTCTGGCTGGTTTGCTGGACATGCTGCTCTGCTCTGCTCTGAAGCATCTGTCAGCGATCCACTGATAGCCGCGCATGTGTCGCTTAAGGTGCGCTTAAAGATGGCTGGGAAAAATACGTTACCGCATAATAATGGGCGAAACGGCTGAAAAATGGCAGAAAAAACAGGGGGCACTGACACAGGAAGAGTGGATGACGTTTCCCACATGTACCCCGCATCTGTTATGCCGATATGGCAGTTCGAAAGCATTCTTTTAATTATTTTTTTCCCATTTAATACACTGCAGGAATTTAGGTCCAGACCTCGGTGGCCTGAATAATAGATACGGCCTTGGTCAGGGAGAAAGGCTAGACAAAACATGAATTAAAAGGCTGCCAAAGTCTTCGGAAAAACCTTGAAGGACTGTCTGAAAGCCTGGAGAATTATGGAACAAAACCTCTCCTCTGAACTATGGGGTGGGTTCACACGTTTGAACAGGTAAAAACTAAAAGTTAAAACCAGATATGGACATACACCTAATACCAAGACATGACCTTTTTCACTCTACAATTTTCCTCTTTTAGGCCAGGTTAACAATGTGAGAAAGTCCAGCCGATACGGTCATGGCTTTTAAGCTTATGACGGGCTAATTTACATTTTAGTTAAATATCCATCCATCCATCCATCCATCATCTTCTGCTTATCTGGGGTCGGGTCGCGGGGGCAGCAGCTTAAACAAAGAGACCCAGACTTCCCTTACTCCAGCCACTTGGCGCAGCTCCTCGGGAGGAATTCCAAGGTGCTCCCAGGCCAGTCGAGAAACATAGTCCCTCAAGTGTGTCCTGGGTCTTCCTCTGGGCCTCCTCCCGGTGGGACGTGGCTGGAACACCTCACCAGGGAGGCGTCCAGGAGGCATCCTGACCAGATGTCCGAGCCACCTCAACCGACTCTTCTCGATGTGGAGGAGCAGCGGCGCTACTCTGAGCCCCCTCCGGATGACTGAGCTTCTCACCCTATCTCTAAGGAAACTAATTTCAGCCGCTTGTATCCGTGATCTCTTTCTTTTGGTCACCACCCAGAGTTCCATGTGACCATAGATGAGGGTAGGAATGTAGATCGACTGGTAAATCGAAAGCTTCGCCTTTCGGCTCAGCTCTTTCTTCACCCCGACAGACCGGCACAGCGCCCGCATAACTGCAGATGCCCTACCAATCCGTCTATCGATCTCCCGTTCCATTTTTCCCGCATTCGTGAACAAGACCCCCAGATACTTCAACTCCTCCACTTAAGGAAGGAATCCATCCCGACCCGGAGAAGGCACCCCACCCTCTTCCAGCTCAAGACCATGGTCTTGGATTTGGAGGTACTGATTCTCATCCCAGCCGCTTCACACTCGGCTGCAAACCGATCCAGCGAAAGCTGTAGATGACGTTCCTATGAAGCCAACAGGACCACATCATCTGCAAAAAGACCTGAGGCCACAGAAACAGATCCTAGAAATCCTGTCCATAAAAGTTATGAACAGGATCGGTGACAAAGGGCAACCTTGGCGGAGTCCAACTCTCACCGGAAACGAGCCCGACTTAATGCCGGCAATGCGAACCAACCTCTGACACCGGTCGTCCAGGGACCTAGCAGTCCGTATCAAGGGGCCCGGTACCCCATGCTCCCGGAGTACCCCCCCCACCCCACAGGACTCCCCGAGGGACACGGTCGAACGCCTTCTCCAAGTCCACAAAACACATGTAGACCGGTTGGGTGAACTCCCACGCACCCTCCTGCTGAGGGTGTAGAGCTGGTCCAGTGTTCCACGGCCAGGACGAAAACCGCATTGTTCCTCCTGGATCCGAGGTTCAACTATCCGTAGGACCCTCCTCTCCAGAACCCCTGAATAGACCTTACCAGGGAGGCTCAGAAGTGTGATCTCCCTGTAGTTGGAACACACCCTGTGGTCCCCCTTTTTAAACAGGGGGACCACCACCCTACTCTGCCAATCCAAGGTAACTACCCTCGATGTCCACACAATATTGCAGAGCCGCGTTAATCAACACAGCCCCACAACATCCAGACCATTGAGGAACTCCGGGCGGATCTCACCCACCCACCGGAGCCTTGCCACCGAGGAGCTTTTTAACGACCACTGTGACCTCAACACCAGAGATTGGAGAGCCCGACCCAAAGTCCCCAGACTCTCCTTCCAGATTGGAAGGCATGTCGGTGGGATTGAGGAGGTCTTCGAAGTATTCCATCCACCGACCCCAAACGCACCGCGTCGAGGTCAGCAGCACACCATTCCCACTATAAACAGTGTTGGTGGCAGACCGCTTCCCCCCACTGACGCCGGATGGTGGACCAGAATCGCTTCGAAGCCGCACGGAACTCGTTCTCCATGGCCTCTCCAAACTCCTCCCACGCCCGAGTTAAACATATACAGAACAATTTAAGGCAACACCTTAAACACACTGCTTCCTTTAGTGATATGTGTCATATGAAAAATCAAAGGAAATGTGCAGTAGACCTTCACAACTCAGTTCTCTCATTGGGTATGTTCTCTCATGTAGGGATGGGCATTCGATTAAATTGTCTTCATCAATCATCAGGAGAATTAACTATCGATTTTCGATTAATCATTGTTATTTTTATATTTAAATTCAGTGTTCAAAGGCTATATTAAAATGCAGCGAGAATAGAAAAATAGCGTGTTTCCTCATTGAGAGGGGCTAGATGCAATTTTCTGAAATTTTAACTCGCGACTGACCCCATGTGGCCAAAAACGGGACTGCTCTTCCTTTCTGCTCGCTCTCGCAGCACGCTCTCGCAGCACGCGCTCGTGCGCCGGTCGCTCTCCATTTTCTATCTTTTTCGGGCACTTGTCAGGCGTTTAACTTTCTTAGTCTTATGTGGAGTTACTGTACAAAGTTGTCCTGGGTCCAACGCCACACTTTGCTGCGACCTCTTCATGACAATGCTACTTTTGAAATACACAGAAATTGGCAAGAAACTGAGTCGGCCTGTGGGTTTTATTTTCAGTCATCACCCTTGTGCAAAATTAATTGCATTCCTTCTAAACTCACACTACGCAACAGAACATGCGTTAATTGATCGGTAAAAAAACAGGTAATCGACGAAATTCTTAATGATCAATTAAAGGCAGGGTATACGATTTCATTTAAAAACTTTTTTTTAAACTGCAAAAAATGCTCTTCATATACCAGTGGCAACCTATAAGTTAGGAGTTCTTAAACTTGACCGAGTAATTTTTATTCTTTCTACAGCGAGAAACCCTGGGAAAACCTCATCCAATCAACTTCCACGGTCCGTCTAAAATAATAGGCTTGTAAGCAAAGCTTCCGTGTTCCAGTACCTCCCTTTGCGCGTCCCCTTTGTGTGCACGCAACGCTCGTTCTAGCCTGTAAACAGGAAGTGAGCTTGCGCTAAAATAAACCGAAAACGCAAAGCTCTTGTGGAAATAGCAACGAGAAAGAAGAAAGCCAATGAAGAGCGTGCTTAAAGCCAGATCTGCATCGGAGCTGATGCATTTACACGGTGGCGTCAACTCAAGGAAGCTAAGGGCTTGCTAACGGATGCATTGGTTGCTGATTTTCTCCTGGACAGGTAAGATCACGTTATATTTTGTGACTTTGGTTGAAATAGTGGAGTGAAGTGTGAACTGAAGTGGCGGAGACCCAACGAGACCATGCTGGCTGCGCGTGCCTGTGTTATTGAGGCGTGGCTTAGTGGGAGAGCATGAAGCGAGGGGTGGGACTTTTTATTTTTCAATAACGCCCACTCAAGGAGCTCTCCCACAATCGTATACCCTGCCTTTAATCGATCGTTGATTGTCGATTGATTATACCCATCCCTGTTCCGCAGTCATATTGTTCAGGAGGGAGAAGGGCTCTGTGCCCAGAGATGAGTTGAAAAGCCTACTCAGAGAGGAAGAAGCCAATTAAAAATGGCAGATTACATTATTCAAAATGTACTCAGGGGCAAAGACTTTCATTTTGGGGCTCAGATGAAACCTAAATTGAAGGGTTTGGTCATAATGACCATCATTACATTTGGAGGGAGGAAAAGGGGGAGCTTCAAAGCCTGACTGCACCATCCCTACTATGAAGTACTTGGGAGGTGGTACCATGTTGCTGGGGTGTTGCACTGCCCTTTGGTGGTGCACATCAAAAAATAGATGGGTTCACCAGGAAGCACAGTGATGTGGAAATGTCGAAGCAACATCTGAAGGATGTTAAAGCTTGGGACCAAATGAGTCTTCCAAACTGTCCAACACAAAGCATACCGCCACATTAGTTTTAAAGTCAATCTTTCAGAGTGGCCATCACAAGGCACTGAATTGTGTGAGCAGAGCTGAAAGTTGGTGGGTGAACTAGGCGGCCAATAATCAGTCAATTACAGCACAGGTGTAATTGACTAATTATTGGCCCCCTAGTTCACCCATCGACAAACAGAATGGGCCAGAATTCCAGTAAACTATTAAGAAGCTTGTAAAACCAAAACCTTTGATCCAAGTCAAACAGCTTAACCGGATATTCTACCACTAAGTGAAATTTAGTCTGTTGCCAAATTCCCCAGAGTTAAATATGTGAGAAAAAGCATTACACGGTTTATGCTAAGGTAAAGCAAATGGAGTGCTGCCAGATTAGGTGAATGACTGGGCTGGTTACAATATGCTTTTTCCGATTATTGGCCGCCTAGCCCACTTTCAGCTCTGCTCACAAAATTCAAGTGTCTGGCATTTAGCAATTTGAAGTAGTTTTGGTCATTCTAACTGACCCAAAACAGGGAACGTTGAGTCTGTTCAAATACCAAGACAGCGATATAATATATAGCAATAATTTGTATATAACAAAGCAAATATCAAGTTTCAAATGTAAATATTAGCAAAATAACAGTCCATTCATCCGTAGTTATTGTTTTAAATCTGACAGAAATATATTTTAATTGCTTCAATGAGATAAACTGAGAGGTTTTAAGAGCAGATTAGTATTTTTCACTCACCTGTCTTAATACTATGTGGGCATCCGGTACAGCCGGCACTGAAAGAACAACCCCTCCCAGTCACTGGAGGCAGCGCTCTGTAGCTGTAGCCACTGATCCCGCAGGCGTCGCCGTAACAGGGCGAAGCCACAGAGTTGCAGTAGGCCGGATGACCTAAACCCGTTGGGTGCGGCGCCTGACCTCCTAGGAGCTTGGATCCAGAAATATGATTGGGGCACAAACTGGTGGAGCTAAAGTTGAGAGGCCGTGTGGCCAGGGTCGCTGAAGTCTGTCCAGTGTGCGTTGGGTGGGTGATGTGGACGTAGTAGCTGGGGAAGCAGTGGTCAGCAGTGCAGAGGCATGGGTGGGGGGTAAGGGTGAGTGCTGTGTGTGGGTGGGAATGTGTGAGAGACGATGAGGTAACTAGGCACTCTGGCTTCACGGGCGTCATGGCTGAGTTTAGAGACGGGTCATCTGAGTCTCCGTAGGGCTGCTGGCCAAGGAAGCAGGCCAAGCGGTGGCAGTACTCCACAGAGCCCTCTGGAGGACAGCAGTAGTACGGGCTCAGTTCGGTCTCCAGTTGCTCCTCCTTCACCTGCTTTAGTGGGTATCCCAGCATGCTACGAGACTGATAACCTGGTTTGGTCAGGCGGTGGGTGCAGTTGCCCGTCTCCCATTCCACCTTGGGTTCGAAGTCCGCTTTCTTCTTGCAGGCTGTGCAACCGCTGGGCAGGGGAGAGAGCTTTTTGCCTTCCTGCATTTGTAAGCGCTTGTTTTGGAGTTTGACACTGTGGTTCTGCTTTGGGGTCGAGGCGGAAGCAGGAGCCGTAGAGTCGGATGTGACCGTTGCTGTGGGCGTGGCCTTTACTCTCTGTTTACTGGTGGCAGAGGAGCTCGTTAACTTCAGCAGGGCTGCAGCATTGAGTCCAGCTAGTCGTCTTGGTGCAGGTGCATCTAAACATTCCTGACTCATCCAAACTGTTTCATCGCCTCGACTGGCTTTAGCCTTCTTGCTCAGCTTAGGACTTTGGCACAGCTCAACCTTGTTGGGTGTAGAGACTTTACTAATGTTCCCTCGTGAAGCTTTCAGACTTCCAGAGAGACAACTTCTGGCTGGATCCAGAGAAACTGCTCCATCTAGAGATTCATCCTGCCTCCTGGCCTGTTTTGCTGCTGGTTGGGCATCAGTGGGTCTTTCAAGCAGTAAACTATTCACTGCCTCAGCGTTGAGAGACGCCAGTCTGCGCTTGCGTGGTTGTAAGTCTCTCAGCTCAAGAAAGTCAGCAAGACCTTTACGTTTTGATTTTAGTTTGTTTTTTGGTAATGACTTTGCCTTTATTCTATCTCTGTTTTTGCCCATTTTGGATTTGGTTTTGGGCCTGTCTTTTCCTCCTTTACCTTTAGACCTGACCTTTTCACGTGAGCCTTCTTCCAAACGAGTAAGAAGAACATGGCAGCTGAGCCCTTCTTCCTCTGAATTCCCAGCCCGACCCCGCAGAGGGTACAACTTTCGGACCCGTTTCTTGTCTCGCCTTTGGTCGAGCTTTCTCCTTCCTTCTCTCTTCTCATTCATCCTCTGGGGCTCTTTCCTTTGTCTTATGATCCCACTTATCTTCTTTGTCCTGCCGAAACGTAACGTACGCTCAGGCCAGTCACCGCCCATAGTGCCACCATGAGGCCAGGTATGGCTGGTATCCCACCAGTCAGAATTAGTGTGGTTCTGCCTGAGTGAAGCGGACTGCCTTGCGTGAGTCATCACATGTTTCTCCAAAGTGCCTGAAGAAAAGAAGCAGAGATTGGGTCAAAACTTTCATTTTTTGCACACAGAGATCCCAGCATCTACAGAACAAAGTCCAAACTGAACAGCAGCCTTATTTACACAGCTCTAAACATAAAGTGAAGATATAAAAGAGGTTAAGCTATTTCAAAAGATCAGTCAGGGATAGGGTGGACAATCTTTCGTATCAAACTTTCACAGGTGCAGCTCAGTGGATTAAAATATCACCAAAAATTTCATTTCTTTCAGCAATTCTTATTTTCCCCAGTAAAATAATTTTTATTGGCTGCAAGCCATAATCATCAAAATAAAATTACAAAAAAAAGAAAAATATAATGTGTAATGTCCATATAGGGGTTTAAACTTTGATTTTATTTACTGACATAAATTAAGTTTCCAATGAGGTTTTATTTTACTGCAGTGCGCCTGTTTTGCCATGACTCGACAAAGATAGGGGAAGTAGCTGTGGATATTTTGTTGTGAAAACAAAAAACAGAAAACAAAAGCCAAACAAAGAGCATTTCATATAGTTTTGTTTAAACACAACAGCAACATATGACTGAATGCTTGAAGAGGCCTAAGTAAAATTCTTCACCCCTATGATTTTTTTTCCAATTTTCCAATGCTGACACGCGGCATGCAAGCAACAGCTTATTAGGGCTAGTTGTTTAGTCTCAAATGTTTAGTCTGATAAGTGATCATCAAAAAAAAAATCATTCCTCAAAGAATTTCTCTCAATGGAGATAACTGAGACCAACAAACAAGATGACTAAAAGCAGATTTAAATTTACTGGCAATTTATGTTCACTTTAAAAGGTTTTAAATTTCTGGTGTTGATGTCGATCAGAAAAATTGCATCCATTAAAAACCTACTAATGAAATATTTAGAAAACAGATCCAAAATCTAAGCAAGGAACTTGCAAGACAAATTATAAGAGACACTTTAAAAAACAGATAAGCAATGACCCTTCATGCATCAATCCTTTTATGGGTAAAAGGTAAAGCATAAACTGGAGGTCATACAGGTTGAATGTCCAATAGCTAAATGAGAGGCTTTAAGACTAGTGAAAACAGCGTTACAAAAGCCGACAATTGTTGGTAATCCAATTTAGTCAATTCCTTCCTTTCCTTTTCATTTCATTTAATGGCATCGTTGTACAAAATATCCACCTCTGAGACTGTGAATTCACCTATTTTATTGTTCTTAAAGGGATAGTTCAGATTTTCTAGGTGAGGTTCTGGGGCGTTGTTATCAGCATGCAAGCAAGTCAGGAGTCCAGCTAAAGACCTGAAGGAGCTAAAATCTCCAAAATGTGTCACTACTAGTGATGAAAACTTCAGTTTATTTATTTTACAAAGCCCTATGTTTATCCGGTAGCTACTGAGTATGTACACTTAACATGTTTTGTTTCAGAAGGGTGAAAAGCCCCACAAAAGTGGGAAAAAAACCCAGGGGACTACTTCTGACTACTACGTCAGCTCTCACCTTAAACACACAGGACCTGAAGAACTGAAGTGCACTAAATCAGAACAAATCAATGGACTCCAGATGTTGGTAGTTTTTTTCCCCCAGATTTAGTGAATCCTGGGGTAACAAAAAGCAAAAACAAATATAAATGGCAGGGTGCTAAGTTATCGAGTGGTCATCTGTGGCCAAAAACCTGAGATGTACTTTTAAAAGAAACCGTCCTCGTCAAAGTGTTAAACGACATCTGCATAAATACAGACTGTGGTAGAACCACGGTGCGGGTACTTGTGAACCTCGGTGCAGCATTTGAACCTGTTGATCACGGTATAATATTGAAATGACTGGATAGCTGGGTCAGACTCTCTGGTACAGTACTTAACTGGTTTGAGAAATCACATGTGGAGTTCCCCATGGCTCCATCCTGGGGCCCCTCCTATTGAATATCGACATGCTGCAGCTAGCCCAGATTATAACAAACCATAAGATTAGTTACCATAACAATGCAGATGATCCTTTTTACATTACAATGTCACCAGGTGACTTTGAACCCATCCAAACCCTAAGTAAATGCATCGAGCAAATCAATGTATGGATGTGCCATAATTTTCTCCAGCTGAAAAGAAACAAAACTGAAGTAATTCTCTTTGGACCTAAAGAGGAATGATCAAGTGTCAGCACACAGCTTCAGTTAATACACCTAGAAACTACTGATCAGGCCCAAAATCTAGATGTAGTAACTCAAACCTGAACCTCCAGGGTCACATAAAGGCAATAACAAGGTCAGCCTTCTATCACCTGAGGACCATTTCTAGGATTAAAGGACTGATGTTGAAAAAAGGGCCTCAAAAAACTAATCTATGCATTTATCTTTAGTTAGATTGATTACTGCAACAGTGTCTTCACAGGCCAGCCTAAAAAGTCAATCAGACAGCTAGAGGTGATCCAGAATGCTGCTGCTCGCATCCTCATTAGAGCCATGAAAGTAGAGCACATCACCCCAGTTCTAAAGTCCTTACACCTTTCTCCCTGTAGCTCAGAGAATAGACTTCAAAATACTCCTACTAGTCTATAAATCACTGAATGGCTTAGCACCAAAGTATGTTGAAGATCTTTTGTGACTATACCAACCCCCCAGATATTCCAACTCTAGTCTACTTAGCATCTCCAGAATTAGAACTAAACATGGAGAAGCAGCTTCCAGTTTCTATGCTACATTTATCTGGAACAAACTTCCAGATGACTGGAAAGCTACTTGCTGCTTTTTGACCTCCTCACACATCAAAATCGGATTTTTTGAAGTTTGAGCATTTTTATTTTATATCATTGTTTGAGATGTAATGCTTTTTGATTAAAACAAATAGATAACCTTAAAAATGATGGTTGTCATCTGATTTAGCTCCTGAGCAGAGGGCTTTTTTTCTGTTTTTAACAATGCTGGACAACTTAAAGTCCAGAACTAAATTACTTAAAATGGTCAAATGTGGACTGAACTATTCTGCACTAAACAATGACTCTTGAAAGCACACTTTGTGAAACATTTTGTTCCATTCGTGGAACTTTCAAGCGTCAGTTCAGTTCAGTTCATTATAGTCCAGTTTTGTTGTAACAAGTCTTTTGCAGCTTCACAGCTTTACCTGATCTGATGTGGTCTATATGAAAAAAATACAGCACTGAAATGACAGTTTTTATTTTTTCCAAAGACAAAATGTACCATAAAGAAGAATCAAATTCCATTATATGAATTAGAAGAGTTTTATTTAATTAATTATTTTAAAGTAGTAAAAGAGATTTTATAATATGTTGGTGAGGCCTACACACCCATAGAAGCCTGGAAAGGTGAGGTAAAACATGGAACCGCCACTAAAAGCAGAAAGTGTGCTCACAGAAAGTAAAACCAAATTACAGAAATTGTTGGACAATTGACTAATCTTAAAAAAATGAGATACTGATAGATTAGCCATGTACAGAAATACAGAATAGTCCAACTAAGTTCATACCAATACAGATTGTCATTGAAGTGAAGCATCTAAAGTTGAAAAACACAAGAGAAGTCTGGGATATAAACCAAACGATCCAGAAAAGTGATGGCAGTGTGATATTTCTATTATTTTCATTCAATTGTTGTTACAAAAGTGACGGCAGTCCCTATCAAATGACAATGCAGAAATTGAGATAAACCTGATAGTAACTCCATTTAAAGAGCTCATCTTATCCAAATGTCCACATACTGCCATCTATACGGCAGATGCACCAGAATCTGATTTTACGCTTCATTGTTCAGAACACATTTTTCGGCCCATTCGGCCCACCAATACAACACAAAAGCTTAATTTGAGTTGTGTAAGGTTCGGCTCCTAATAAAAGGCCCATCTGCTCTGTGTTATGGCAAAAGCAGTGGGTGGAAATGAAGAAAACCAACTGGTTAGTAGGTGATTTTCATATCAAGAGGAGAGAACTTTCTACCACCAGAGTCTGAAGAAAATGCTTCTAGAGAGTTAGTGAGTAAAAGATTTATGCGCTTTAAGTAAAAACAGCCACGATCCCTTTTAGACACGGCTGTGAAATAGCAATGCGGCCACTTTTCACAGCTCTATTTGAGAGCAGAAATGACCCTAACTCTTATTCTTTTTCTGATGACATGACAGCAGTCCTATTTTAAAGCCCCTCCCATAAATATTCATAACCCGTAAACCAATTTTGTCACCTTATAATTACAGACTTACTGGGGTTTGATGTGACAGACTAACATCTATTGTGAAACAGAAATAAAATTATACAGAAAAAAAATCTGTATAGTGTGGCATGCATTTGCATTCAGCACTAAGTAATTATATACCCTTTGCTGCCCTTAGAGCTGCAAGTCTTCTAGGGTATGTTTCCTTCAGCTTTTCTCATCTGAAATCTTTGACAGTTCTTCTTTGTAAAGAAGCTCCAGCTCAGTCAGACTGAATGGAGATCATTCCTGAAAAGCAATTTCTGAGTCTTGCCACAGATTCTCAATTGGATTCAGGTCTGGACTTTGACTAGGCCATTCTAATGGAGGAGTAAGATGTCATCTAAAGTATTCCATTGTAACTCTGGCCGTATGGTGCAGGACAGTCGCTCTGGAAGACTGGGGTTGGAGTCCTTTGCTCTAACAGATCTTCTTCAAGGATTGCTCTAGTTATAGTTATAGTAATCTCTCCATCAAATCTGGTGCAAAATTCATCCCCACACGCAGTGTTAGTGTTACACCAAAAACTGCTTTTCTCGCATGAAGGTCAAAAAGTTTAATTTGATTTAATATGAGCAAGTGCCTAGTGTTCCTCGTGTTTGCTGTTGGTCTCATAGCTGTCACATCTCCGGTTTTGGCCAGGAAACTACCGTATTTTACTTCTCTTTCCCGCCATCTTCTCATATTAGTATTATCCCATAAATCTCCCGTATTTTAATGTCATTTAAAAAAATCCTCTGCCTCTCTAAACAAAATTGTCACTAGCCTCGCGAGAACTGCCACCTGCAGTAGCCTGGGTGGCCGTTCTTGCGTGCCTAGCGGCGAGAGCGGGAATAACAAAGAGATGGATGGAGTCATCCCTGCCAAAAAAACAACAACTAAGAAGTCATGTAACTATCGGGAAAAATGGGACAGCGAATTTACTTTCCTACAGAGGAGCAGGATGGGGCGCAGCATTGGAATGTCAACAAAGCTAGGTGTATCAAATTCTGATCACTTAATTGTAGTGAGTTAGTTGTCGACAAGTGGCAGTGTGAAACATGTCGGAAATGACCGACATAAGTAAGAAAAAAAACTTGAAATCGTCAGACATGTTGAGCGACTTGCTTCTCGTAACCTTGCCAATATATTCCCACTGAAAAAAATCTTAAGGAGGTGTCGCATCTGTCCGCGTGCCCCCACTGATCTGTGCCTTACTACAGCTCCTCATCGCTGAAACATTCAGCTGCTTGTCATGCCATGTAGGTGGAGCTTTACTCTCATCTCTCTGGGACACATGCTCATCTGGGCTCACTGCGGCGAAGCACTGAGACAAATTAGCTTCATGGACTTCAGCTATCGGAAGATTTTTCAGCAGCAGAACAAACGAAACAAAGGAGAAAAAAAGATCAGAAAGAAACAGAGATTCCTCAGAGTTTGAATTAATAACTGTATTTATTAATGTGCATCAGACCCACTGTGTTTCACCCTGAAGTGAGTTTAATTCAGTGCTTCATATTCAAAAAGATTATAGGTTTAAATGGCTAAATAATCATTTTGATATAAGGTTAAAAATACTTCATTAAGACAGCTGAGTAGGGGTGTATCTAGGAAGTTTTTAAAGAGGGCTAAATAGGGTCCAGGGATGATCTTGGGGTGGCACAAGAAAAACAAAAGCAGGGCTGTAAAGTGAATTATTTGGACTAAATTTAAAAAGTGAAAACCTAAGGTCCAACATGTTCAGAAACCCAATATACATGTAAGACAATACTAGGATATAGTCGTCATAAATAGATATAGATCTGCAGCATGAGAGTGCGTTGTCCTACATGTTTTAACAATGTCCCGTCTGAGACACTCCCATGTCTGCCAGTATGGTGGGCCTAGCTCAAACATTCAAAATACTACATTACAGTGTAAAACATGCAAATGTTAGCTCACTACAATACTCACTATTAAATAGATACAAATTTGAAGCACGCGAGTATATTGTCCTACGTGCTAGAAAAACGGCAGATGTAAGGCACTTTTTGGCAGACGTGAGAGTGGGAGTTTGCGTGAATACTAGAGCTTCGTTGGAGTGGTGTGATGGCTCACGCCTGAAGATTTCTCTTATTTTTAAATCCAAAACTTGACAGGTATGGTTGGTCTACCACATAAAACCTCAATAAAATGCATCTAACTTTGTGGTTGTGACCAAGGATGCATGATATATCGGCATCAACATCGGCAGACGTTAGTCATCTTTTCTCATTTTGGTATCGGTCTGGTAAGTAAAACTGGGCTTATATATATATATATATATATATATATATATATATATATATATATATATATATATATATATATATATATATATATATATATATATATAGTTGCTATACAGTTGCTATGTGACAAAAGGTCAAGGTATATCACTTTTTTCCATGGCATTGCACATTGACATTGCAGCTGCTACATACAGATTCATGAAACAAACAAAAACTTTCGACATGATAGAAATGTACCTTTGTTCTACTTTCCCCTGACTAATTATCTTTTTTTTCCAACTTACAAGAGCTTTTTGTCCTATGCAATTATGTTCCATAATTAGTCTCAATAGGATAATGAAATCCTCCCCCATACAGGCAATTGACATGCATTTTTATCCACATGCTTGTCTCAATTCCCCTCTTGTTAGAGATGTGAAGAGATACAAACGCTGTCATTAAAAGCATGCAGATTCGCTTAAATGAGATTTAGATCGCACTAGGATTTAAGAGAATTATGCCAGGTTTGAAGAGGTTTTTATCATGTTTTGGAGTTTTGTCTGTGGTGGAGCAGACAAGCGCTACAGACCGCTCAAACTCTCACAGTTGATCCAGATTTGTCTGCAGCGTAAACACATCATAGGCTAATAACCCCGGCTGAATTGACAACTCTTTAGCAGTCGAACGCTGACAGGACTATCTAGACATGTTGGATTCTGTCCGCCCCAGTCTGACTGGGCTTGTGCAGCTTGAACAAAATGAGTCCA